>JASGXE010019875.1:0-15451 GCA_030068105.1 Sinentomon sp. SZTP_YWyxl
GTGGAACTACTAGATTAACTGAGAGAACTGGTAGAAAAACTGGTTGAACCGGTAGAAAATTTACCAAGCGATACTGAAAGATATGTGATGAGCAAATGCAACTGATGATGAGCAAATGGAAAAACGAAAACAAGGCCGCAAGAAAGTGAAACAATCCATAGAAGAAGAAAAAACAAAACAAATTTCTGCAGTTTCATTCATTTCGTTTACGCCGGCACAGGTTTGAAAGTTATGCACAGGAACAGAAGAAGCAAGAAACAGAAGAAAGAGAAGATTGAGAAGATGCCAGCGATAAGAAAAAAAGAGATGAAATCGGGATAAGCATCATCATCATCATCAGGGAAGGCGAGTCGAATCTTTTAAAAAACCAAAATCGGAGGAAGTGGGCCCACATCAATTCACATCCCTCACAAAACAAGGAAGAGGAAATAGTTTGCCTGCTGGGCACCAAGAGAGAGGGCCACCTCACGGCTGCCGAGGGGGGTATGGTGACTGAGACTATGGGCCATTTGTTTGCTCTGCCCCCTTTTCCTTGCCATTGCCCTGCAGATAGCCTGAAGCATATTCCGGAGCAGTTCATTGGAAGTTGCTGTTGAAGCAGAGATGTACCCTATGCATGGGATGCACCTTCGATAGCTCCCTTCATCTCTCTCCTCTTCAGGCGCTAGAAAACTAGAAAGTAGGCTGGCTCTAGGCGAAAAAGGGTGCGCCTAACTGGGCAAAAGCCGGGAGCTGATTGGCGAAACGGCCTGCGGGAGTTGGCCCCATAGACTGCACTGCACTGGCGCAACTACTTCTAAAATATATCTGCTGTCGAGCCTAAACACACACAAATGATAGCCCCAGGGATGATGCCGCAATCCTCTGATATTTTCGTCATTGTCAGGACGCATTTACTTCGTATTATCATTTTCATTATTGTTATCATTTTGCCACAAGATAATGTCTCTATCTTCTCTCTCCTCTTCTCTCTATTCTCTCTCTTGCTCTTGTCTCTCGGCTCTCTCTATAGTCTCTTCTCTCTCTATCCTCTCTCTCTCCTCTCTCTCTCCCTTCTCTCTCTCTCTCTCTCTCCCTCTCTCTCTCCCTCTCATGGGTGGGGCAATTGGTTCTATTGCCCCCTTCACTTCCCATTATTGTCATCATTATTACCAGTGCAATGATTGCAACCAACAAGGCCTTTTGCAATTCCCTCCGACCAGTGGTGCATCAAGGAGGCACCACGAATTTGTATACCTGTGCCTGAATGTGAAGCATCACCACCACCACCGGCCCCTGTTCAAAAGTGGGGCGTATTTTGGTATGGTGGGGAATGGGGACCTGGCACTATGCACCTCGTCCTGTGAAAATGGGCAGATGGAGGGGGAGAGAGTGCTACAGAGTAGAGGAGCCACGCCCTGGAGCCTGGATCTTTCGCAGGCATAGGTATATCTGACGGCAGATAGGCAAAGACCTGTACCCACCAACGTAGAGGGGTCAAAAAGTTCCTGGCTTTTGCAAATTCTCTTTTTCCGAGAGCAATGATTTTTTGCACCAATCTCAGGTGTTCTCAATGCAACTCCCTGCCTGAATGACACACATCTACCATCTGTGTGTCATCTTCTTTAGGCTTCAAAGGCAGACGATGCTCTCTAGGTGCCCCAAAAACCATGTTGTCAACATGTTCTTCACTAGTTCCCTTCTAGAAAAATGCTTTCCATACTAGGAATTTTTTTCAATTTCGGGAAAAAGAAGCACTGGTAAAGTGAAAAAAAGTGAAAATATGGGGGTTGACGAAGAAATCGAATGATGAGCGGCTGCACACTTTTGCAACCTTGTGTGCCCTGTTGCTTTTGTGTTCTGCTGCATTATCCCGATGCATCAAAACCTTTTTTTTTTATTTTATTTTCAAGTCCACTTTTCCACTGGTTTCACCATCATATTCGCGAGAACATCTTTTTAACTTTTCCAATGAAAAAATCTTGGTGACAGCACGTTATTCGATTTTCTCAGATTGCCCAACGGCCAACGACCTCGATCCAGTCAAAGGGGCATAAATTGGGAACCACGCAATCCAAAGAAGCAAATTTCTGTCCACCCAACAAGGAAGGCTGAGGGCAAATAAGCCAAATATAACAGGTTTTGAGCAAAAAGAAGAGGGCAAAGCCAGGAACGTTTTGACCTCCCTTCGTACAGAAAGCCTGTTTGCAACCGAAGGAAACAGCGTGCCGTGCAGCTAGGTGACTCTTCACCTAGGAGTAGGTACCTAAAATACGTCTGTATAACTTGCCAGGCTTTGCCCCATGTCTGATCCGCATGGTCCCTGCCCTGCCCTGTTTCCTGATAGCCTGGAGGTATTTTGACTTGAAGCAGAAGCTGCATCGGAGCAGCCAGCAGCATTGCCAAATAGGTACCGACGCAGCAGTCAGATCCGCAGAGCACCCTCTCTCCCTCCCTTAAAATGAGATGAGGCAAAGTAAGATCAATAAACAAAAGGCCTATATGTTATACGTATATACATAACTTATCAAAAGCCTTCAAACGTAGGAGCTCGGCTTTTACTCAGGGGCCATCCAGAATACATGGCATCGCGCGCAGCAAAACATCATGACACTCGTGTAAGGTGTGAAGTTGCATCTCGACCTGTTGAAAATAGATGGCGATAGATGAAACCTGTTCGAGAGGACTTTTCATATACCCACTTTTATTTGGCTTAATTTTCTTCATTAAGGAGCCCAAATTTTGCACCGAATTCAACACGAAAAAATTCAAAATTTATCCACCCCTAAGAACACCCGGATGAGTATTCAAGAAATGCCCACTGAATAGGCTTAAAATCTCGGTTTTGCGCGTGACGAAAAAAGTGAAAATTAAGCTATCTGACCAAAACCAACGCAACCACCCTTATCCAACCTATCCTAACCTGACCTTTTCTATTTGTTTCCAAATTTCGAGTTTGTCTCGCGCGTCATCTGCTCTCAAGAGTTGGCAGAGAGTTCATTGCGAGCATTGATGTGACACTCTAAGTTCTGCCAAAACAGCTGGTAATCACATGCGCTGCTCTCCTCTGAACACTTGCCAGTCGCTGAGAATCCTTTTTGTTTGCAGGATCCCAAACAGCACAGGCGTATTCCAAAATGGGACTTTTCTCAGGGGGCATTAAATCTCAGTAAACGATCTTACCGCAGCCCAGTCGGGGGTCTGGGGAACAGAGCCTCTCAGAAATTGGGGTCTGGGGGCGGATCGCCAGCGGGGTCCCACTTTGCGAGTGAGAAGCTGAAGGAATTCTGAAATTCAGGACTCATTTTGGGGAAATATTCATGTTCTTGAAGGCAAAATTCATGCCATGGCGAGCAAAAAGCACTATGCAGGGGGGCATCTCTCCAGCAGGGGAGTCGCCCCCTGCCCTCTCGAATCGACGCCCGCGGTAGGCCTGCCCTGCATCAACTGTCCTCTCCTGGAGGTTGCTGAGGGGTAGCCGAAAATGGTATGCAATGCCGCTTTGCCTGGTGAATGGGAGCTCGGGCTCGGGCTCTGTGGGAAATGGTAGACTCAACGGGAAGATGTCTGAAGATTCGAGAATCGCCTGAAGGAAGGATTTGCCTACCAACTAGAATGCAGGCGCACAAAACCGTTCAAATCCACTCCAGGCTCGCCCTCAGCAATAACCATTGCCCTTTCGTTTGAAACTCATATAAGTAGTCCGAATTGCCATTTTATATCTGAACTACTCCGCTGCTTGAACTTCGTCATTCTTGTATTCCCCCTCTCCAAAATGCGTCTTGCTTACTCTGTGGAGTCGAGTGGTGCTCACAGCACCCTTGTCAATATTTGCACAGCACGATTTGTGCCCACAGGCTTTTTTCTATACCTACCTCTGGTACTCCCCAATAAGCTTTTCAGTCCCCCCACGTCATCCCAAATGCAGAACATGGGAACGGCTTCAGTTTAACTGCTAAAAATGAAGGAAAAAGCAGAAATCAAATAGAAAAAGGCTTCATCAGAAAAACAGTCAGAACCATGTGCAACAACAACATCACTCCCATCCCCGTTCATCCGCATTTGGCGGGAGCTGTTCAGTTCTTTCTGGAAGGAAGGACAAGGAAAGGAGATGGGAGATGATAGATTATCCATCAGCCAAGATGATGGGGATCTTCCTTGGATCTTCCTTCCCGGCGGAGTGGATCTTCCTTCGCGGAGTGGATATTCCTGCGGAGTGGATCTTCCTTCGCGGAGTGGATATTCCTTCCCGGGGGAGTCGATCTTCCTTCGGAGTGGATCTTCCTTCCCAGCGGAGTGGATCTTCCTTCGCGGAGTGGATCTTCCGGCGGAGTGGATCTTCCTTCGCGGAGTGGATCTTCCTTCCCGGCGGAGTGGATCTTCCTTCCCAGCGGAGTGGATCTTCCTTCGGTGTGGATCTTCCTTCCCAGCGGAGTGGATCTTCCTTCCCGGCGGAGTGGGTCTTCCTTCGCGGAGTGGATCTTCCTGCGGAGTGGATCTTCCTTCGCGGAGTGGATCTTCCTTCCCGGCGGAGAGGATCTCTCTTCGAAGTGGATTTTCCTTCGGAGTGGATCTTCCTTCGGAGTGGATCTTCCTTCGGAGTGGATCTTCCTTCGCAGTGTAAAGGTCAGGAAGCCCACTGACCCCAGAAGGTTAATTAAAGAGCTTGCCCCATCTTTGTGCGCTCCCATTTCTGTTTTTTTCCTCAAACTTGTAGAAGAGATGTGATTCCTGACGAGTGGAGGTCCCGATTCGCAAGAAAGGTGCTCGTTCGTTCAAAGACGATTAACAACTCTTTCCACGGCGGAGAGAAGGATCCCGTGGAAAGACTTGTGGTGGAAAGTTCGGTACGAAAAGCTCGATTTTCAAATGAGGTCACATTGTAATAATACGGGGGCTGTCAATGGAAGTCAAGAAAACCTTTGCCACATTCGGGCGAAATTAACACCGAAGTAGTTTTCCACTGGACCCTTCTCTACACTGCTAATTAAATGAGAGGGTTCTCTGCAATCGCATCACATCATGTCTTGAGATAATTGCTTTTTCTTTCATCAAAATCAATTTGGTTTTCAACGAGAACTCTCATGCGAGGCACAATTTGTCTCGTTTCCTGTTGAACTTATTCGAAAACCAGCCCATTTGACCAAAGGAGACTTTGGAAATAAGCATCGTGGGGTCATAATGACTGGGGTTCATTTTTAGTGCAATATTTGTGTTCTTGAGGGCTCAGATTATCAGGGAGAGCCAAAGCACATGCAATGGAAGGGAGCAACAGGGGACATTTCTCGTCTGTCGTCAGGGGGCAGTGGCCCCCGACCCCCGATATGACGTCCCCGATGGAACTTAAAAAAATCGCAAAAATATGAACGTCTGAGGTGATGGTCTCTCTTTACCCATTCGATGTCATTTTTACCCTTCTTCAGATCAGATATTTCTGCCGAGAGGTAGATATGATTTTCGTCTATGGATATAGGTATAGGTTTTTATTGTATTTGCATACATTTATTGGTTATTTCCATCATCATTCCATGAATAAATCAAAACCTATAATGCTATTCTCTTTGGCCTTTTACTCAGAAAACTAGCAATTGGCCTATGCCAAGTCAAGTTGGAGCATCTCGAGAATAGCGCCTCGATGCGGTGTGGTTCACTAGACAGGCCAAGGATGAGCAGGTACCTATGTGGCCCGAGAAGTATAAGGCCACTGCACCCCAAACGATAGCCATCAGTGATACCTATGCCTTACTGACTATGTTGAAGGAATCAAACGAACGTATTATGCCTGATAATAGTCATGCAGCACAGGGTCTAGCTTAATAGTCACTTTTGAATCCTCAATAAAGGTACTCTTGCTAGAATAACAGTGCTCCGTGAAAGAGGGGGCGTGGTGTGCCGGTTTCAATAGGCCTATACCTATATTTATTCGAATCCCAAACATGTTCCTCTCGCCGATCCCCGCGATCGAAATCAAATTTAGCATTTTGAGCCGAAACGCAGCGGAACAACCCGCAACGCCAATCTCAACGCCGCACCCCCGATCGCGGTTTCGATCAGTTCGATTCAGAATTCATTATCGCAATCAACAACGCCGCATCATTACCATCACCATCATCAGATCACATGCACTCGTAGATGTATTCGAATACTGCTTGGCAGTTTATAATTTTCCATTTTCAATTTGAATTAGGATATAAAATAGGCATTATCTCTTTTTGAATTTCAATGAAGAGAAGGGAAATCTTTGTGAATAATTATTTAAATTTCTGCGAGTTTTGATTTTCGTTCTTTTGCCTTTTTTGTCATCAAAGAACAAAAATAAAGTCAATTATAAAATCCCCTTCCAATCCGACGCTGTTTTACTTCCAAAGCTCATTCCTATTTTCTTCTCTCCTCTTTTCTTTCTTCTCTTTTTTGTCATCCTCCCTGGTCTATTCGGCTCTCATTCTATTTGTGAGGCACGGGAGGACACAGGGTGGGGCGGACTGCAGGAAAACATCGTTTTTGCTGCTTCGTTTTGATGGAGGACGCACTGCGCACGTCAAAGAACACCCAGTTCCAGGTCCAAGACAGAGGCTTGGAAGGTTACAGAATATAGAGAAGCCACATGGGTATCACAAGCCACACGTCTCCGCTCTGCAGAGCATATTCGGTTCGGAAAATCCTGCAGGTTGCCGACATAGGTTCGACGTAAAACTGATCCCAGCCGTTTTCGTTGAATGCAGAGCGAAGTTGGGCAACGATTATGGGGCGTTGTTCTCATTGTGAGCCCAAGTTGTGCAACAAGGTTGAAGCCGAGCTACCGGCCGTATGGCTGTCAGCTCAAATGGCAGTGATGATGACGACAATATGGGCCCAAAATGAGCTCCAAATTTCCATCTTCTTCATCTTCCTGGGTGATTCTGTCGCCCAAACTCCCTGCTCAGCCAGAGTCAATTAGCCGAATCAACGATTGAGTCAGACACCTGGGGTTATGTCGTTTTTAAGGGGGGACACAATTGCACGGCAACAGGGAAATATTTTCAGAAAAAAGCTGTACTCTTAGCCGTGCAAAATAGTGTCCCCCCCAGGCTCCTGCAGACGGTACAGGGTGTGCTTTTTCTCTGTCGTGCAATTGTGTACTCCTCAAACAGTTTTCTTTGGCATTTCGTTGTTATACTGCCTGCATTATTTTTTCTTATTCTGTTGGCCTATCTGTAATTGCGGGCTGAGCAAATCATGGGGTTTAGTACCGGCAATCGAATCCACCGGCAATCGTCAATTCGATTTTTTGTTCCTTGGGATCCAGAGATCGGTTGGATGGCTGAATGGTGCTCGTATTTGAATGCCAGCAAAACAATTCAGAACAGGTACCTATGCGCCAACAACATCCAAAAACTGAGAAGAAACAACTTCATTCAGACTAAACCAGAAATTGATACCCTGTAGGTACAGCAGGATAGGAAAAACCAGGCCAGGCAGGATGTTACAGGGCATGGCACAAGAACAGGATCTGATCTGCCCAATGATTACTGTATAGTGGCAGCGGAATTAATGTAGGTATCTATTTACAGGCCCATAGCTTTGTTGCCAGTGATTAGTAAAATATGTGAAAAAGCTGTTCATACTAGACTCCTGGGCTTCTTTAACAAGCATTCTCTTCTTTCACCCAACCAGTTTGGTTTTCTCCCTGGGAGGTCTACATTGGATGCACTGGCTGTTGTTACTAACCAAGCAAGAGCTTTAGTGGACTCTGGTATCCATTGCCATGCTATACTGGCTGATCTCTCGCGGGCATTTGATTCTGTGGAACATGGCATTTTACTGGGCAAGCTTTATAGATATGGGGTTCGAGGGACTGCTGGCAAGCTACTGGCATCCTATCTTTCGGATAGGGTTCAGTGTGTGAGAATTGGTGTTAGCTACTCACCATGGGGTGCTGTAAAGTATGGTGTCCCTCAAGGAAGCATTCTTGGTCCACTGCTGTTCATTGTTTATTTAAATGACCTTTTTCATTATTTGCCCAGAGGCATTGTATCAGTTGCATATGCAGATGATATATCATTGATAATTTCCGATTTGTCATTTAATCAATTGCTTTGTCTAACTAGAGCCTCATTAGATAAACTCTTTTTTTGGTGTAAATGCAATAATCTAACCCTCAACTTCAGCAAGACCACGATTCTTAGGTTTGGCTCCTCTGTTTCTGATTCGTCTCTCCCCAGTGGTAATCTACTTTTTGAAAATCAGTCCCTGCTTGTGGTAAACTCGGCTAAGCTTTTGGGACTAGTCATCGACTCTCGGCTTTCGTGGGATTCAAATGTGTCTGCTCTCTCCAAGAAATTATCTTTTGGCTTATATATTCTGCGCACTGCACGAAAGCACTTGTCAGTGAAGTCATCTTTACTTCTTTATCGTGCATTTTTTGAGTCGCATGTAAGATATTGTGCTGCAATCTGGGGTGCATCAATCCTAAAGAATGTTAAGCCCATCAGCATCTTGCATAAGTCTGCCCTGCGCATTGTCATGGGACTGCCTTTTAACTCCAGCACCAAGGAAGTGTTTAAAACCTGTCGTATCTTCAACACCTACCAAATTATTTATTTTCAGATTTTATTACTGGTACATAAATATATTTACAGTACAATTTTTTCTTCTTTTCGTGAACCTTTGTCTTTTCCCAGCCAGGTTCCAACCCTGGATCGTAACTTGCGCTCAGCTAACCTGCAACTGATGCAACCAAAAAGGCACAACACAAACTTTGGCAGGTTCTCCCTTGAAGTTTTTGGATTTCGTATCTGGAACCTTCTTCCCCTCCCTCTTCGTATGGTCCATTCATATGGTACCTTTAAGGTCCGTTTAAAAAAGTTAATGCTAGATGATCAACTCTTTTATGACTATTTGGCATTCAACACCTAAATGAAAATTAAAAGAATCAAAATGGTACCTCAGTGAAAAAAAAAACAAAATTCAGGTACCTAACTCTTTTGGTACCTGATCTCTTTTGGCTACTAGACTCTTTTGGCGATTAGATTGATATACCCAAACACATGCTGATTAAAACACCACTGATGGACATCTGGGTAGTAGGTACCAAACATTTCCACATTGCCTGAATTTATTAGGTTTTCATGCTTCCACTCCATTGATTTTGGTGCTTCCTTCCCCTGCCAGTATTTTTTCAACGGGTTTCATGAAAGCCATTCTGGCTTTTACACCCCCCACGTTTGATCCTGGTTTTCTTAGGTTTTTTTTTTTTCTCTCTCTTCGTTCATTTCTCCCTCTTTTTGAACTCTGAACACTCAGGCACATGTGTTGTCTTTTTGTGTTTTCTCCTGTTGCTTGTCTTCTTTCCTCTGGCAACTGTCAACATAACTAATGTTTTCTCTGTCTTTCTTTTCTTGTTTGGCAACTTGCCCCATGCTTCATGCATGGCCTTGCATTTTTATCTAGGGGCCTTTTGGCTATTTTAACAAGCTGATCTGTGCAATTTCTTGGGCTACGCTTGGCCTCTTGCGCTGCTTGCTTCTGTTCTTACTCTACACACTACACACCATGTGGATCTGTTTGCGCTGGCTGCATTATTCGACACCTTCATGATATTCTTCAATCCATATGCATGAAATTGTTCCGAGTCTCTGGCTGCATTCTGATCATTTTCCTGCTGTTGCATGGAGTAAGTTGCCTCATTACTTTTTCCAACTCTTTATCCTTGCTGCCACTAATAATTTGTTATGACCGGCAATATTCCATGTTCCTGCCTGTGTTCCTTTCAAATTTTTTGAATAAAAATGGCTTGGCCCAAAATAGAAAAAAAAAAAATCTACACATGTGTTTTTCACTTTTAACTGCTGCCTCCGAAACTTTTTTCTTTCTTTTTATTCTTATGCAAGCCGTAGAAATTAAAGTGCCAAATTTCAATAGAGCTTTCTGGAGCTGTCAGATTTTGACCTCGGTTGAAAAAAGGATTTATAATTTCTGCAGCGTGGAGTTCTTTGCTGAAATCTCAACAGTTGTAATTTTTTTACATGTATGAGCAGGTACATTTATTCCGCCGCCAGTATACCTTGGTGATAAGCGTTTTTTCGCTGTTTTTCTCATTCGAACTTTTAGCTCTTTTTTATCCCGTTTACCCAGCATCAACATCAGCCCATACTGCACGCGCCTGTCTGTAGCATAACCAGCAGGTAACCCCCACCCCCTCTTTTTGTGTCCAGACTGATTCGAGTGGCTCTTGCCCCCTTCTCATCATCGACAATCCCCTCGTCTCTCTCTCGCTGCATTGCTCCATTTTGTCTCATTTTCCCTCCTTTTCCGTTTCGGATACAATTTTTTTCGCTTTTTTTTGTTTCTCGTCTCATTCCAAACAAAAAACGTTGAGAAACATTGAAGCACATGCATCTCGCTGCATAATATCTTTTTTTCTTTTTGAAAATTTCCTCCAATATCGTCTTCATTATCATCATCATCATTATTCAATTATCTCAATCTCTCTTGCACTTGTTTTTTGAAAAGTAAAGGCTGAACGTGGGGGGTGGGGTGGGTGGCGGAAGAGATTTCGTTCGTTTTGATACCAGGCGTTCGGAAATGGCTGCAACAGCGTTTGCGCTAGACTATAATTTGACAAGCCATCGAAACCTGACCTCAACAACCCTCGCCGCCTGTTTCTTGCTATCAACCAATAGCCGGGTGTCCAAGTGTCTCCTGCAGTCAGAGTCAACCTGCCTGCCAATGACAACCGCAACCCATCAAATCAGTTGCATCAAGCGCAAGACTTGACAAAAATTTTACACCTTCCGCTGTTTGTCCAATTTCAGACTTGAAAGAAATCGACTGATGATTGAAATTGTGGACTGCGGAAGAGCCGTGTTCCAAGTGCCAATCAAGAGACTGGATTGAAAGAAGGGGTACAAAACTAGGACTGGGAGAGAATTCCGTAATGATGGCCACGCCACACTCATGTGGTGGCCTGGCCTTGTTGACCAATGAAAGCGGAAAGTATCCGAACCAATTTGACATTCATGCTGTCTTAACCTTGGCGCTGGAAAACCTGGTTGAGCAGGTGCTCCGGCTCGTCTCCCCAAACCAAAATATTCTTGTGTTTTAAACCGCACAAGTGACAAGAATTGCTTCCATGTGGGAGAAGTTCTGATCACAAATCGACGGGGTATAGGTACCTGTCAACGAGCAGAGCGGGTGGAGTACCCATAATTTTGTAACAGCAAATGAATTTGGTCTTGCCCAATCCAGCACCCGAGCTGATGCAAACAGCGACAGCTGATCGGTTGAGATGCAGATCGGTTTTGCTGTAGAGGATTGTTGCTGATCGGTTTTCTCCCGCAAGACTCTCGTCTCTCTTGCTGATCAATTCGACAAAAAGGTGCTGCTGCTTTGATGGATGTCG
Organism: Sinentomon sp. SZTP_YWyxl; assembly: GCA_030068105.1. Taxonomy (NCBI): domain Eukaryota; kingdom Metazoa; phylum Arthropoda; class Protura; order Sinentomata; family Sinentomidae; genus Sinentomon; species Sinentomon sp. SZTP_YWyxl. Next base: position 11,360 of record JASGXE010019875.1, read on the forward strand.
GAGTACTCAACCATGTATTCCAGAGCCAAGGTGAACACCGATACCTACTTTGTCAAGAATGAAATGAAAACCTTCTGGATGTAGGCGAACAGAAGGAACGTCTGGTCACTCTGTGCCGACAGCAATCAACGCGACCAATTCGATCTGCGCTGGATCTGCAAGGCAGTTTGCGGCAAACCTGCCGAAAAAAATGGTTGGGATATTTCCTGAACACCCTGCACTCGCACACAGCAATGCAATGTTCCAGACGACCAGGGTGGGGTTTCTTGGCGACGTCGACCTCTGCAATGCGGTGTGGTGTGCAACGGGCCACACTGGACTCGACAGTGTTGAAACAGAACAACACCGCACGGCACGGCACGCCACAACACGGCACGCGCCGCTCTTTTCAGTTCGGCATGAAACAGCCAACGCGTGCCTTCATGCTAATTATCTTCAGCTATCTATCTATTGAGATCCATCCTCTTCAGAGCATCAATTACCATTCTCATCCTCATCCTCAACCTCGATCCGATCCGATCCGATCCACATCTTTGGTATCATACATCCACCACAAAATACCAACCAAATCACAGGGTCCATGCTGACCATGCACATGCACAACCAACGATCCAAACCAAAACCAAAGCCTCGATACCCCACACTCCAGCAGGTATTCACTGCAGTACCTGCGCCTGACTGAAGCCATTTGGTTCATTCCACCCACTCAATTCAACGGCACGCGTGCCGATTCCACCAGGTACACCTTACCCTGCTCCGTTCATAATTGCAAGTCTCCTCAAACTGAACTCAACTCCAGACTTTCTGGATGTCGTGAGTCGTTTCCCGGTGTTTCCCTCATTTATCCTTCAGTTTTCACGAATGAAAATTTCAAACCAGCCTCATCTTGTGCATGGCTATGTGTAATGAATGAGCGTGTTCTTTGTGGAAGAGAAAAATCTCCAACACCGAGCAAAAAATGATGAAAAAAAACATCATTTTCCTTGTTTCCCCTGGAGATCTTGCTGCGTTTTTGTTCGTTCTCTATTTTTCGCTGTTTTGTTCTGTTTTGCTTTTACCTGGCTGCGGTCTCCAGCACGTAGGTACCTTCCAAGACCTCCACAGTCTGCAGGATGATGACTTGGAACACAACCCAACGTCGCATTTATTGATTTAACAAAAGCTTTTGATTTGGTCCCACACAAGTACCGAATGAAAAAGTCTTGCCCATCAACATTACCATCCAGAATTTGCTGAAATTTTTTATCGCAATAAGAAACTCGACACTGTCGTCAAACAAAAGACGTTTCAATGGTCTGAAAGCTCAAGTCCTGTCCTGTCACACTGGATGAGGGTCAGACGGGTTCCCCAAGGGCATGTTCTTGGTCCTCTGCTCCTTTCTGAAACGACCGACAAGCACTTGGTCATTCATTCCCATTGCCGACACGTGTTACCATTTGTTGCATATTCGTAATGTCGTTGCGATTGTCGACGATTTCATGATGTTCAGCCACAGAAACATTAATGACTCCATCAATACAAATACCTACATTGGATCATGGGAGTAATTGTTGTTTATGTGGCTGTACATCCCCCTGAGAGAATGCCTGCAGCAATGGCCAGACACAGCACATCCATGCAATGCTACCAGACATACAGAAACAACAACGGCTCCCGTGATCCAATGGAAGACTTGAATAAAGGCAGTCATGCTCTGAAAAAGAGCTTGGACAGTCTGAACGCACTTCAGAATTGTGCAGACCTCGGATCCGCGAATAAATTGAAAGGATTTCTTGTTCATCACCCTCAATGAATAATAATTATGGGCACTGTAAAGCATCCGCAAAGTTGGGTTTTCATGCGGTCGATTGCTTTATTTTAGTTCCAGGGTTTTCGTTTTTCGTTCGGTTTTAGCTTGAAATGTTCTCGGTGGTTTTGGTTCTCAGTGTTAATTCGGTATCAGCTGAAAAGCTTTAAAGTTAACACTGAGAACCAAAACCACCGAGAACATTTCAAGCAAAAACCGAACGAAAAACGAAAACCCTCGAACAAAAATAAACCCCTCATACTCTATGGAACTGAAGCCGAATTAACACCCTCAGATCAGAGTCATCCCCACTGAGAACGAAAACCCTCGAAAAAATTAACTTCTCGTGATCATTTTCCGTCTTCACCATGGAATCACAGCAGAGCAGTCAGTGGGGTAACCAGCCCCAAGCGGAGGGCCGAGGGGGGCGAAACTTTGGGGCGCTTCCAGCATGGGGTCATAGGAAGATCCACAATAGGATTCAATCCCACGAGCAGATCTCCTTGGAAGGGGATCTGAAGGGATAAAATCCGCAAGCTGGAGAAACTCCAACTTTTGGGTGCAGAATTGTGTCCTTCCCCAAAAATTCTGCAAATATTGACATTTTCTCCACTAGGGGACGGCCGCCCCCGCTGTATTCGCCATTGTGATATCAACCGCACTTGGGGTGACAGACCCACTTTTTTACTAGTACGTCGCGGTGGTGTGGCCAAAGGTGGGGCAGGGGGGTCCGCAACAGTGAGGACATTGCCACACGGAAGTACACAGCTTTCTTGTGAAATCCGTGTTGGAAGTTTGGGTAAAATGGAACGGATGTTTCAAAAAACAAAAAATTGACCATTATTATCCAAACACATAAATACCAATTGAATAATTGTCCACAAATTGACATTGACAAAAATTGACATCGACCATGAAGAAATTCAAATTCCCAAGAAAAGAAAAAAAAAGAGAAAAAATGACACTTCAATTGCTTTACTGCGTTGTAATCTGGCACTTTAATTTCTGCTGCCACCAAAGAGATTAAAAAAAAAAACGTTTCAGAGGCAAAGTTAAGGGGGGGGGTACCTTTGCGGACGAACATTTTTGTTTCTTATCCGAATTTGCTGAAATTTTGGGGGTTGTTAAACATAATAAGAGTATGTTCAGTGCAAATTTCAGCCTTGTATTCTTGTAGTTTTCGGCAGCAGGTAAATTAGTAGCGGAAATAGGCAAAACTTTTTGAAGTGAGATCTCAGAAACTGTGCATGCTGGAAAGGTGAAAATTGGTGTACATATGTAAAAAATGTCAAAATCCGGCTGATGAAGCCGGAATTCAATTTAGGCCCTGGTTTATAAATCTGCAATTTAAGTCAATGCGCGTAAATTTTGTCGTTTTGCGAGTCATTTTTCATATAAACATGGTCATAAAACTTTCTAGCAAGAAAATCAAAATTCCGGCTTCATCAGCCGGATTTTCAGACTTTTTTACATAAGTACACCAATTTTCACCTTTCCAGCATGCACAGTTCCTGAGATCTCACTTCAAAAAGTTTTTCGATTGCAAGAAAATGCAAAAGCGAGAAAACGCGATTGAAGTTTTGCATAAAATAAAGTAAGATTCGCATTTCGTAATGGTTTTTCGGTGGTCATAACTTCATTGCGGCGAGTAGGATAAGGTTGAAAATTGGCATACCTATTAAAAAATTGTGTAGAATCGGCTGGCAATCTCAGAAAATTCATTTTTTGCCTAGTTTGGCAGATAATTGGGTGAAAATATTGCAAAAAAGCATTCAGCGCTAGGTATATATGACTTGTAAAAGTGACCTCGGAAAATGTTATGCTGTTCAAAAACTACTTGAGATAGAGTCAAATGGTTTGAAAATTCTGAAAGAAGAGATTTTAGCCTTAAAGATAGGTACAAAAAACAAAATCGACTTTTTTTGCAAAAAACAACTTTGCCAAAGGTACCCCCCCCCTTAAGGGGGGGGCCCACCCTAGCGGACCAACTTCGGTGTTTGTTGACCGATTTTGCTGAAATTTGGAGGGCATAATTGGCCCCCGAAAGGAATGCCTGTGCAAAATTTCAATGCTGTACCTCACCTGGTTCCCGAAACATCCAAGGTTCCCGAGACATCCAACAAATAAGATAAAACATTAGCTCAATCTTAGCGATAGTCTAACTTAAAGGCCAGAACCAATTTTGCAACTGTGATACATGTTTCTGGATCAAAAAATGCTCAAAAAGTGCCTGACAGCCCAAATTTTAAAATTTTCGCTCTAAGGTCATGTTTTTTCTGTAAAAAATTGACTCGCAGTAAAAAAAA
>JASGXE010019878.1:0-10255 GCA_030068105.1 Sinentomon sp. SZTP_YWyxl
GGAGCGGCGAAAGCTTTGAATGCATGAAGGATGCAGCGTTAACAAGGATGCGGTTATAACAAACATTTGGGAAAACGTTATAGCACCTTTGAACAGGGTGCATTGGGACACGGACTTTGAAAAATGGACCTTTCGTCACACCTTCGTGTCTCTCTTTCCGGCCCATAAACTTGTCAATTCGAACTTTTTTGGTGTAACATTGTATGGTTTGGGCAGCGCTAGGGTCCCTGGTCTCACAGCACAACTTACCCGGAAGTCTAATACCGAACATGTTTCATCATCGCGCTCACATTGAAACGCAACTCATCATAGTTCGAACTAATGACCCCGATGAAAGTGTCGTCCCTGTACAAAATTACGCCCGACTGGCCACAATGAGTCCTGACAGCCGCATGCGCACACAGAAAAAGTGCGCATCAACTTCACTTCGCGGGCTCACTTCAGGGAAAGACCTCCTTCTTGTTGAAGGGATGGAATGGAATTTCCATTGTCGGCTTGACCATCAGTGGCTATAAGGGCTATTCAGGTGATAAACCATTGCTTTTCAAAATCATCCCTGGCTCAACCGAAAGCGCACCTTTTTCATAACAGCACGCCGCATGCGACAATTAGCAACTTCTGTTTGTAGATAAATGAGGGTGATTTCATTTGTGACGAAGGCCGTTAACCTTTTTAGATTTCTGGCTGGAATTCCTTGCACGTAAACACTTTTGCAATCCCAGTTTCCGCAAATATGCTCAGAGCACGACTTGGTGTTTGAGAGCTCGTTGAGAGCTCCATTGCTGCGTTCACCATCCCAGTTATTCCATTTTGACACTTGTCATGTCTAAGGGATGAGTTTTTTTATTGCCGGTTTGATCAGTGACTATTTATTGACCAGTGGATTGACCAGTGGCAAAGGCTTTGGTCACTGCTTCGTTTTGTCTGGGAATTGAACTATTTTCACATGTTTAACTCTCGTTTCTTTCTTTTACGAATTTGCGTTACACGTTAACGAGGCCAAGTTCCCGAATAACAATTCAATTCAATTCAATTCAACACAGTTCAATCCATGTCATTGCAAAAACACTCTTGCTGTTTCGGTTACTCGCTCCTTTTACTTTTTAATCTTTCCTGTTGCTTTTCCGCAGATGCCTCAAAACCCACCTTTGTTTCCAATAGCAAGGATTTCTTTCTACCAAATCCGAGCCGAACATGACTCTCCAGAGAAATCATGAGGAATCATTTTATTATCTCTATATGCACTTCACATGCGGCCTGTGCATCACCGCGGAAGGGTGGATCACGCCTTGTCGCAAAGGTGTGACAAACAATAATTCTCGAAACTCTGCCCAAACTGCAGGACACCTGCAGTCAGTTGCTCAATGATATTGATTTAATAAAGGCCTTCGCTTTCGTGCAACAATTTCCAAATGCAAATATGCCAGTTGACTGAATGAGCCAAGTCCATATGCATGGAAACGGAATCCAAATCGAAAACGCTGGCATGAACAAATGCTGGCATACAGCGTGGCAACTGCACAGCAGGTGTATTAATTTATCGATCAAGTTTTCTAATTAATTAAAATGCATTTTAGATTAGGCCTAATATCTTCTTAATAAACCACGCTTATTTACACCTTTCTGCAGGTCGCTCTGGGTCCTCCCACAAAACCTGCATTCGACCTAAAGAAGTCCTTCGGCGTTGGCAAACGAGCACGGAATCTCCGCAGCTTTGACTCAACAGGCCCCGTCTGCGTTAGAATCCTGTTGCGTTGCCATGGCAATAATTCATGTTGCTCGACACGTTGTTTATTTGCTGCTTTTGTTAAATAGAATACATGGGTGGAAATGAATAAATTTCAATGCTGGGCATCGTACACCTCGGGGAGTGACCGCTCACACCCTGCAAGGTACGTTGTCTGGCTGATAAGTTCCGTTGCGGACTTACACCATCCCAGTTCATCTCACGACGACCTCACTGCGAAGCGAAGCTTACTACATCAGAGCTCAGGTGTGTAATTATGTGTTGGCGTGCGCTGTGTTGTACTCAGACGCGAAAATTTTAAACGCTTTTCAACTGCGCAGCTCATCGAGTTTGGCATTGAAATAATGGGCGATGGTGGAAATTTCAGCGTCAGACGAAAAATTATTTCCAAATGTTGTTGCTGTTCTGGAGAAGCGAGACTTAAAAAGGAGTTGGTATAATAAATAATGAACTGCGTGCAGTCAAATAAATCATCTTCTCAGCAGGGATGACCAACCTGCTTCGTTGAACTGAATCTGAAACTCGAAACAATCCTTCCTCAACGTGGTGCTAGGGTTCACCAAAATGCGGTCACCGCATCCGGAATCAACATCACCAAACTGTAGATATTTCCAGATTTCATTAAGTCTTTCTTCTTCAGAAAGTTGGTGAATTCGTCATCGAACCCGGAATTGGCGAACGGGAATAAGGCGAAAAGGAGAATGCACCTAGAACAGTGGTAAAATCACATTTCGAAGAAAATTCTTTATTTTCGAAGAAAAGGTGTTCTCATAATACTGAGTATGTTCCACAAAGAAACCATTCATCGCTCATTTCAATGACCGAATTCTATCCAAAATTATGTTGGAAGCTTTTGATTGTTTTCACGCAAAAGTGCATCAAAATGCCTTGAGTCTCATCTATGCAGCGTTTCCCAAAAGTCACTTGACAACACCAGATAATTGCATTGCAGTTTTGAAGCAACTCCAAAAGCTGGAAGTGGTGTTTGTCCATTTCGAATCAATAACATCTGCAAGCAGCCAGCCTGCACAATCTGAACCCGAAATCTGTAGAAATAGCCCTACAAGAGAAGATTGAAAACTAGCAAATAGCAGGGGTTGTCAAGTGACTTTTGGGAAACCCTCTATATGCCATGAGTATGAAAAGGTGAACGTCAATGTTTGGAGACGAATGGCGTAGGCAGTGTCTACCTGTTGGTGACTACACACATCGATCCGATTCTAAAGACATGATTTGACTGAGACTCTCGTATTGAGTCATTGCAGTTTTGTTGATTGCGCTGAAGGGACACATGGCTGCCAGTGCGATGCCTTCTCAACAGTCAACAAAAGAGCACTCTCAAGTCGAGTCTCAGCCAAGTCACGTCTTAAGAATCGGGCCATTTATATGCCATGACCTAACCAAACATTTTTACCGTGTGGGTATAACAAAGGTGCTTTTAATGTTAATCAGGCAAAATATCTTTAAGGTTTGATACAAAATCACTGCATCACATTTCTTAATGTGAAACTGTCTCGGCACATTTTCAGAAATCTAGTTTGGTTTGTAATAATAACAAGAGCGGATCAGTATTCATTTGCTCATCGATGGCAATGCCTCTTGGAGAATTTACTTATTTCCCTTTCCTATATAGACCTCTTCGTATAAAGTGAACATTATTTCCTCAGGCAAAAAAAGTTCATTGGCAAAATCATGTTCTGCAAAAAGTTATCTTCGGTATCACTTTGAAATAAAATTTAACAAGAAAAAGCGCAGATGTTCATTTTGACCTAAATTTGTTCCTCTTTGACTTTCTGGAGAGCTTGTTAGCTGAACTCTACAAATATTTTTCAACTTGGGCTCCTTTTCATGGCAAGATAAGCCTGCAGGATGCAGGCCCTATGTAGATCTTGTTTGCTTGATCTTGTGGGAAAATGTTTCAAGCTTGAATCCAAATGACGTCTTCTTGCTTGCATGTGAGAGAAAAAATAACGCCTTGGAAACACGATTCCTTATTTTGAAGAAAAGATAATGCCTCCGATTTCCTTTCAAGTAAAACAATGCCTCGTAAACACGATTTCATTCGAGGATAATCAATGCCGGGAAAAGGCGATTCCTTCACTCGAGAAAAATCATGCCTAGCAGAGACCGATTCCTGAATTTGAGGAATATGATGTCGTGAAACGTGTTTTCTTTGCTCGAGGAAAAGTGCTTCGTTGACCCGAGGAAATATAATGCCTCAGAATACGATTCCTCAATTTGAGGCAAAATTTTGCCTCAGATATGCGATCCCTCAATTTGAGGAAAAATAATGCCTCAGAAACACGATTCCGCTCAGCCTCAGTTGCTGTTTGCCCCTGCCTTCAAATCGGGTATGCAACACGCGCAACGGAGTTTTCCACCAAATTGCGAAAACCACTGTGCGGTGAGATACACGCGCAACGGAGTTTTCCATGAAATGCGAAAACCACTGTGATGGAATTCATTTCCACAAAGAATTCAAGAAGTTTTTGGAAAAATCCCGTTCAACTTCATTAGGTGCGTGTTCCTGTTTCCAAATCCCGACAATTTGGTTCCTTAGGTCGATGTGTGCTTGATTCCCACACGAGTAATGCTATGGACTCGGGGAGAAAGGACGCTATCAGGGCCGTCAACTCGGTCGGCACGAAAAAATTACACTCACTACCACGTGAAAAGGTGGTGCGCTTCCTGCGCCTCCGCAAACGATTTCAAAGGTGGATCTGAATTTCGACGCGAAAAGTCGAAGTAACTTCCAACAGAAAATTGGCAAATTGAAAAATTGCCAGTCCAAACGTTTCCCTTGTCGTGGCGTCTCGACTGTGGCGGTCATCACTGCGCCAATGGAACACAACAGGACGAATATCTGCGACCCACTTTTTCTTTGCCTCCCAAAGAAAGTCAATAACGCATATACCAAAGACAACAAGATGCCTTGTAAAGTTGACAACAGTTAAGCGATAATCAGAGGTGTATCTTCTCGTGAGGTAAATAATTAATGCAAGCTTCAGGAACTCAGGGATATTTATTGTAGTCAATTTATGGCTGCGATATTTTGCCCTTCCTGAACTGGTTAGGTATACTCTATGCTTGGGCATGTTTGAAAACAGCGAAAAAACGATCGCATAAAGCAGAGTAGTCTGTTCATACAACTCATTCTGCCATTGTTTTCATGCTGTCTGTTTCGAGACCATCCCTGGTGTTGTTTGCAGCTAAATGCTTAACTTGACGTGCTGAACGTCTTTTGTATTAATTTGAGCAAAAGTTTTTTGTGCCTTGTTTGGACCATTATGATGGTGTGTTTTCTGGTCGTAAAACGCTTTCCCTCGCAAAAGCTTTGGCTCCGTTTGACCGTTTCGCAAGAGTTTATGATCACCGAGCACGTGTGTTGGGTATTGCGGACTTTTTGCCTCTTCATCGCAAGTTAAATTATGGGATTTCAAATCTTTTTTAAACATATGCTCCGAATATTTACACCAGATTTTCCTTTCCCAGTCGGATGATCCCATTCTGATGGTGTGATGAGAACAGTCACGGAAAAAATCTTGCTCATCTTCTTTTTCAACTCATGCATGCATGTGTGGAATGACACATGGATGCATGAATTTTGTTACATTGGCAAATGTGCGCAAATGAAAAATATCATGGCCCACATGACATGGTAATCAACAGATTTTACAATTGTCTTGGTCCATATCTTTTGCATGATATTTTTTAGTTTTCCTGCAAGTTTGATGTCTGGACGGGTTTCGGGTTCTGCCGAGTTATTCTCACTTGTCGTTCTGGTGTGTATAGTAGGGAATGAATTAATGTACTCATCACGTGCTTTCCCATCTAACTGCTGTTGCGCGTTCCCTCCGAAATTTTTTTCCTTTCTTTTTACTCTTGCGCAGCCGGTAGAAATTAAGGCGGCAGATTGCAACCAAACTTTCTATACAGGTGCCAGATTTTGTCCTTGCTTTAAATGAAGATCTTTAATTTCTACAGCATGGAGTTGTAACAAAAATCAGAGCAGTCGAATTTTTTTTTAAATGCATGAGTAGGTACATTTATTCCTTAATTCCGCCGCCACTGCACAGATGTTGGTCAGACTTCATTTCCGAAGACTTCATAAATTTGATACCGCGGATTTTTCTCTTTTTTATTTTGTTTGAAAACGAGGCTTCCTGTAAGTCTGCTACAAAGCCATTTTTCATATAAGAAACTCCAACATTGTCTGCTGCATTGCCAAATCTGCCAAATGCAACTATTTTCCAATGTGGAATTTTGTTTGTTTTTCGATAAACGCAGACACGTATACAGTGTCTCGTAAAGTGTCCTCGTAAATTCTTTGATTTTCAAAATGGAAATTATGCGGAATATAAATGAACGTTTTTGACATTTTTGCCCCAATAACGACCATGCTGATGATGTGCAAAAGCGAAGCGCACATGTGAATTAGATGAAGGAACAATTCTGTATGATTTTGACAGCTTCTGAAACTTTTCTATGCGCAACTGACTGTCTTCCTCGCAAAGATAAAGATTCGACTGAGAACGCGTGATTTGTGTTGGCCATGAGAATAGAAACCTCAAAAATGTTTCTAATCAGCTCACGAAAGCTATGTGTCGGGTTAATTTTTGTAGCCTCGTTTGTTTCACGGAACAAGTAGACAGATGTTTTTCAAGTTCGTAGCATGCAGCAGCCGATTTCCAAAACCCGACCATCGAACGAGCTGCGATAGAGCAGAAGATCTGAACCACATCTAGCTTGTTAGCATGTTAACTAGATGTGACTCTTGATTCCGATCAAGATATGCGCTTGCTGCGTGGCCACATTTTTGACCAAGTTAGACTGTAAGTCTGTCGAGCTTGATGGCATCCACGCAACTGCACGGCCACTGCAGTGCTTATAGACCTATTAGAAATTCCGAACATGATGGCAAATTTATATTTGAATGTTCAGAGGACGACTTAAATGTGGGTACAGTCGAGAGAAAAAAATAATTCTCGACTTCGGTAGATAGGTGATATACGGAGTCTTTCATAAGTCTCTTGACTGCCCAGATGAAGTTTCTGAAAGTTTATGAAATAAAGCAAAATAAGAAAATAAGATGATAAAAACAAAACGGAAACCAGCTGCTTGACCAGAAACCAGCTGTCGGCTGTGGCGGCTGTGTCGGCTGTGTCGGCTGTGGCGGACTGTGGTGACCAGTTGCTGTGGCGGCTGTGGATACTGTGGCGGCTGTGGTGGTAGCCAGGGATTCCGAACTGTAACCGTTCATTGCAGGTTTGAGGCAATTGCGGGAGCTTGAGTGTCGCGCTTCTTTCATTTCGCGTGCAATGCTTATATGGTGTTAGCACACAACGCAATTTGGATGTGAAAAGCGGTTGTCAAAACTGACATTTGAAACGCCCGTAGGTATAACTGTATACCAACCACATTTTAATGTTAGTTTTAATAGCAGGAAACTCTGACCAAAATGCAACACTTCTTCTTACCAGGCTTCCTGAGAACATGAAATGTGCGAACCTTTTTACTCTGGTGGTAAAGTGAGTAGTAAAGTGATAATAATGCTATTATCCATTGCAGATATTGAGGCAGGGAGCGTTTTGTTGTAATGAATATTTTAGCTGAATTATATGAGTTCAGATGCTCGTATTCGTAAAGTGAAAAAGTTGGTCGAAAGCTATATATAAGTTTTATGAGGCAGATTCCAAATTCCTGCAAACCATCGTTGCTGTCCCGTTCTTGCATTTCCGGAACCCTGGGGTGATGTTTCTACAATGCAAACAGGTACTTAATGGCAGACTTCACAATCTGATTCAATGGCAGACTTCACAATCTGATTCATGGGTCCGAAAACTTTTGCATACTAGCTTCACAGATGGAATGAAAATAATATAGATATAACATACTTTTTTGCTTACGAATCTATATCTGCAGTCTTTTTGCTGATTTCTGCAGAATTTTTAACAACCTCATCGCTCTAAGGATCTCTATAACATTGAACTTTTAAAGGTTTAGCTTTTTCCAGGAAGGCAGCAATGAACGTGATTTGTTTTCATCGCCGACTGTACCTAAAAAGCCAAAGGCAGCACGATCAAACTAAAATAATTAATATAACTAGGTATCTCAATGATTAGAGATACATTACATTTTTAATCCATAAAAGAAATGACCCATTATGTATTGTATCGCAGCATATTATTTGAATCATTCCTATGCCTATGCGGATCAAATATAACAAGATTCTCTTTAATCCTAAATTATGCTGTGGTTGCAACCGCAATGAGGCTAAGCCTGTAGTTTATTAAAGAATTTAAACACCTCTGAGGATAAAAAAAGGAAAATAATGATGGACTCTGGAATTAAATTGCTATCAAAGGGCACAAAGAAGGCGCAAGATCGATGTGAATGGTCGCCGCAATGGTGATTACTGTGATGTATAAGTGCGTCTAAGGCTTGATTATGTACCATATATATCTTTACGCAATGCGGTGCAAAGATTGGACGCAATAAAGAACGACGGCAAGGAAAAGCTGAAGGTATATGTATGTATAGTGCAGAAATGGTCACATGTGAGCTGCAGATACCTTACAGAGTTTTACACAAGTTTTTGCGTACCCAGATTTTGGAGGTGAGCACTGTTCATCTGAAATGAGGGGGCTGCTCGAAAGTGGCATACGGCACAATTGCATCCTGTATACCATTATTTTTGCGAAAGATGTTTTGCGCAATGAAATCATTCCATGGGTTCAAATACGAAAACGCTTTCTCCATCTCACCTATAAGTACAGGTAGCAAACACCCAGTAGGCTTACCTATAAGGATACCTGAATAACTTGTTCGCCATAGCGACGAAGAAAAGTGCGTTAAACCTACATTACGCAGCAAATAAGGCGTTAATAAACACATACTCGTGGAGGAAACTTCGCGTTTTCACCGCAGTAACAACAGCAAATCACGTCCTAATAATATTCGTAAGGCATGCTTAAAATTCTAAACCCAAATCGAAAGAAGACAGTGACAATAAAAAGGCGTGCACTTCCTTTTGCGGGGCATAAAAAACCAGCAGTAACTGATCGAACTGCTCGCACCTGCGCCAATCTGATGGATCAGTCAAGAAATAGAGGAGGGTTGATATAACTTATGTGACAAAAACCACTGACAAAAACAGCTGCTGTACATTTATACCTCAATCAGCAACTCTATCGGCGGGTAGATGATGTCAGGAATAAAATTTGATCCGGAGCAAACGTTTGCCCCTGCTTCGCCATTTTCAAAAGCGGCGGTGCAGGATCACGAATTTGCTCCGGAGCAAATTTTATTCCAGACATCGTCTCCCCGCCGTAAATTCTTATATTCCTCTCGTTGGTAAGACTTCATGTTTACCTGTCCAACTGGTAGGTCTAGGCTGCCGGACGAGAAAGGACAAAAGGCGGCTTTTGACATGGGAAATTTTGGACGCATTTTAGGAATAAAAGGCTCACGGGTACACGAGTAGTAGCATTGGTGGAATTCGCGCATCTTCCACGCCACATAATTTGTTGTATTCGAAGACTATTATTGCATGTAGCCTTTGAGTTTTCATGTCGGCCGTTTTGGTTGTTTGGTTTTGCAAATTAAATATCATTTCAGATGGCAAAAAATTCATTTTAATTTATTTTATATGAGATTAGAACATGATACCCACATTTCCAAATGGCATCCCAGAGATTTGACCTTGTGTCAGAACATTTTCCGATGAAAACGAGCTGATGAAAATGATCTCATAGCGATGCCTTTAGACTGAACGGTTTAGGTTTAAACTCTGGCTTTAAACTCTGGTAAGGTTACGCCTGTTAACGATTTTATGAAACAATTTTGCTCTCTTGGACTTGGATTTGACATTATAGATTTTTTCAAGTTGTGGTTTTTTCATTTGGATGGCGATCAGATATTTTTCTTTACCGCCTTCCAAATGAAAGGGTAGGTACATTCGCCAATTTGCGAAATCATATAACTCAAAAGCGGCTCATGGTAGCCGCCTCACTCCGGGAAAAGGACTCACTCCGTCAGCCGAGAAAAGGATTGTGAGGAAGGTTTCAAAAATGGTCTCTCTTAAATTCATTGTTAAAGGTGATCTCGGGAATGAACTTAAATTTGCAGACAAGTTTTTCAAATGTTCATTTTCTTCACACCTATCAGTTTTTTTTAAATCTGCGTAAAATTTACATTTCTCCGGGTATCTTGTGATAAATTTTGTCTGCGCAATTGCAGCTTGTCTTCGTAAAAGGGATAAAGAAAAATGAATCATGAATCAGAAATGGAAAAGGTCAAAAGCGAGAGAAACATACCCCCTAAAAGTGTATGTTTTAGGATTTTTTATTTTTTAATGAAAAGAGGGTTTTGTTGTACTCTGTTTTGCTCCCCATGCATGCATGGCATTTTGCCTCGATTCAGTGGCACAGAATATTTGCCAAAGGTCCAGGTGGAGTTCGGAGCTGTCGGGCGGTATTCGAGTATCTATCCAGAAATCTGTTGTTCCGC
>JASGXE010019880.1:0-10578 GCA_030068105.1 Sinentomon sp. SZTP_YWyxl
AAAGCTTTTTTTCCTATTTTTTTTTTTTCCTATTTTTCGGGCGGTCCTGTTTTTTTCCTATTTTTTCCATGTTGCCTAGAGAAATAATATTATTTTTCGGCCAATGATGAATGTTTAAATAAAGCCTCTGACTGACATGAACTGTGTTTATTTCATTTTTTGTTTTTGGATTCGAGTCGAAGGGATTCCGGATTCGGTCAAAAGTGGCAGAGAATCGGATTCGATTTGAGATTCAAATTTTAATGGTTCAAATCAAATGATACCGATGTGAAATGACCGACTTGAAAATGATACACTTTACGGAATTGATGTTTTGATCATAGTCAGATTCTTGTGACACAGGTTGCAAAAAGTCGCGAGCGTGCGAGCAATGCTCGCGGGACGGCTGAGGGCCGACCGGGACCGAAATGGGCCGGAGAGCAAAAAAAGGAAATTTGCCAAAATATGACTGGGCTCGAAAATCCGTGCTCGAGGGCTCCAAACGACTTCTTGCAGTCCTGGTACTGACATTAAAAGTTGTTATAGAAATTTTTGGGTTGAAAATCTCATCTCTTGGGTTAAATCCCATTTTTTGGGGTTAAAACTCCCATTTTTGGTGTTGAAAACCCCATTTTTTTTTGTGTTTAAAATCCTATTTTTTGGTGTTGAAAAATCCTATTTTTTGGGTTGAAAATCCTATAGTTTTTTTTTTCGATCCCGGCATGAACCCTGAATTTTGTCTCTCTTGTTCTTTTCTTGTATCTAATTGGCATTCCAATTCTGCAATCCTTTTTCGCAATTTCGCGTTTTCCTGGAGTGGATTGGCTCCACTGGTGCACGGAGTGACAGCTGCGCGGCATTCTTCAGATATCGATGGAGGTCTACCTTCTGCACTGTTTTCTTTGTTCTCGATATTTTCTTTCGCTCTCTTTTTTGCTGAACGCCAAAGAATCCTTTTTCCTCGGTCCATCTGTCCAGTTTTTGTGTCAACTGATCCCAACTGCAATCCATCAGTGCATGCAGCATTTATGGAAAGCACATTCTCATTCGGTACAAGAATGGAAGGCTCCAACTTCTGACTTGGAACTGCAGAATTTTTTAAAAACCTTTTTTCTTCGGTGGAAGACCAAGGAGCTCATGCTCGAGATCACAGGTGTAGTCATTCGCTGTAAAATGTTCTGAGCAAACGGAGGCTTGACTGAAGTTATTCTTGTGGCGTTTGCACTTCGTCAGCCAAACCTTTTGAAGATTTTTGTCCTTCGGGAAGCAGTGATACACGATGTTCGAGCCTTGGGAAGTTTTTGTTGTGGTTTGTGCAGATAGCAACGGCACAGTTGGGCATTTAAAAAGTGCGTTTGCTCAACTCGAGACGAACGAACTGTCAAGAAAAGAAATTAAACGAATAGAAAAGACAACGTGCCATTTGAAGGGAAGGACATTTCTCCCCTGGATTTCGGCTGTTCTTCGAGAACCCGGCGCCGCATGATGTCGATCGACCAAGAAAATTGCATTGTTTGCAATGTTTGCATGAAGAAAATTTTGTCTTAATCTGAATTTTGCCCAAATCGGAAGGATCTTTTTGAGGTCCATTTTCCAGTTTTTCCTGCTCTTGTCCCCCTGACTGAACCTGAAATGGCGCTGGAAAAGAACCCTTGACAAAATGCCGAGTCTGAAACCTTAATCAGATTTTCGGGATGTGTTGAATGTTTCCGTGGATTCCAGAAATGACAAAAGATTACTTCTCAAGGGAAATTTTTGAGCACAGCGAATTCGCAAAACACACGTTCTTGCAGAGCTTTTTGGGATGGACGACCATGAGCGACAGTAAAAATGTTTGGCACATCAAAAGCAAGGCAAATCGCAAAATCTCTGGTTCGAAACAGAAAAACTGTGTGAATGCGATCATTCCTCAAAATCATTCCAAAAACAATCCACAACGAACACTACACGCACACACGCAGAATCCACCAATGGCGAGTGTGCTGCTCGACCGGGAGGATCCAGAGCAGGAGCAAGGCAAGACTGGTTGACTTCTCTACTCTGTCTTGTCGTCAAGCGCGCATTTGCGTCCGCTGCAGGTTCTCTTCATCTCCGTTCTCTGCTTTTGCCTCGGTACCCACGTCACGATCTGGCGAGAAGAAGAAGATGAACGCAATGCATCAAAATCGTGTTCTGGTACCACCCTGGGTGAGTGCCCCTCTGAGGCGAGGTTAGTTGAACATCATTTATTGACTAATGACTACCTACAGCAGACGACGTAAAGTCGTCTCTCCTTTTGCCAATGTGCACGCCAAAAGACTGTGTAAAAGAGTCTTAATGCTGACAGCTGACTTTGCTCGTGGCAGTGGAACCTGGACGCGAGGTCCGGCACTGGTCATGAAGCTACCACATGAAGAAGTGTGATGTTGTTGCTGGGAAGCATGGGGGAAAGACAGGTAATACATTTGTCAATTACAATTATATTAAATTTTATTCAAGCCCCCAGAAAAAAAAAACAATGGGTGGACTGGTCTTGTTCTGGGAATTTGTGGAACATGAGACAGTGGCAATTTCTGGAGGGGGTCCATTCTCCCTTACTTGAACTTAAATTATGTACTCTCATTTAAGCAGAGTAGGTTTGTTTTTTACCATGATATAGGTACCTGCAACAAGCAGCCGTTAGAAGCTTTGTCTAATTGCCATAAAACGAGCAGGTAGGTAGGCCTACCTACTTTGACAACCCATTTTCCCAATATCAAAAAGATAGACGACATGATGTCAAAAAGATGTTGAACAACCTCGCCTCACTGGGGCACTCATCAGTCACCCTCACCCAGCTAGAGTTGCATGAGGCTTCCGGGTGAGACGCTCCAGCATTTCGGCAGGCAGGACGGACTGTTTACCATTGTGCAGACACCCCCTGCACCTGGTACTTTGTTGATGAATGTGATACCATTCCCTCGTAACATCCCAGCAACAACATCACACTTCCTCTTTACAGCAGACGATGTAATGTTGTCTATCTTTTTGATATTGTGTTTGTCAAAAGGACTGGGCCATCAGTCCAAAAGCATTGACAGTCGGCGGTGCTCATGGCAGTGGAACTTGGACAGGTAAGTAAGTCCAACACTGGCCATGCAGCTACCAAAGAGGAAGTGTGATGTTGTTGCTGGGATGTTACGAGGGAATGGTATCACATTCATCAACCCATTTTCCCTTGGTTTGCAAAAAGACCTTTTTTCTGCCAGCTGTTGGCTGATTTTTTCTCAAATCAGCAGTGTCCACTTCTACAAAATACACTATACGCTACACTTCACAGGTTGCATTTTATTTGTGATTCGACATTTTCTGAACATTGGCTAGGTTTCTTGTGCCTGTGTGGAATCCCTGGTGAGTTCATCACCTCAAATTTTGTTTCTTACCTGGCCTGTGTTTTTTATTTCTGCTGCGTTGGGGGAATGGGGTGAATTTGCTAGCCTTTTAGGTTATTGTCCCTGATTTCCTCGGTACTACACTGTTTTTAGGGCGAACTGCTTTTGCTAATCCAATCTCTTTAATTTTTCTTTTTTCTTCCCACACTATTGCCATTCCAACCTTTATTGCCTGCCCCATTCCAATCTCCCTCTCTTTTCCTAGGTCATGCGTACCTATGATTTCATTGCAAGCTTAGGTACTCTTATCTTATGCCACTATTGAGCATTGTGGTGTGAGTTTTATTTGCTCATTCTTCGGTTCCTCGATGCTGGCAATTTGAATTTACTACATGACTTGCTCCAATGATGACCGGGTCATTCAACATGGTGATTGGGAGTGTGCAACGTGAGGTTGGTTTCGCTTTATTTATGTTTGTTTTGAACAATGAGTCCACCTTTTGTTGGGTTGTACCTATGCATCAAGAACATACACATGACCTTGAAAATAACTTGGAGTTGTTGCTTGAAAGTGTTTGAAATTTTGTGCATCTTGCTCAAAGGTTTTGTGAAATTTTTGAATTTTTGTCCAAATTTTTGATTTTTGTCAGTAAAACGCAGAAAAAAATGGTCCTACCTTGGAGAGTCTGCCTACATTGCACCTATATGCGCTCATCTCAATCAAACAACACACTGAGCTTTGGGCTTTATAGCAGTCAACAATCTGGCCTCAGGTAAGCCCATCATTTCATGGGAAACGCCAAGCTTGTTCCGGAGAAACACATAATTATTGTTAAAGAAGGATAACCTAAACGTTTTCTCCTCACAGCAAGGGCCTCACAGCCCAATCCTCCCTGAGCAGCGAGACACTGGAATGAAAGAACTTGCCGGAGACAAACCTTACCTCCCTGCGTTGAACAGCCTCAATTACATTCATGTGGCAACGAAGTTGAGGGTCCCAGGTCGTTGTTCAATATTCTAAGATGGAACGAACCATTGAGAAATAAAGTACCTATTTCCTTAACCTTACTGGAGGCATGGGAATAGTGTCGGATAAGAAATTTAAGTTGATTTGACACCCGTTTTACAATGAGTTATTTCGAGGAGGGCCCCAAATGTGAATGAAGTTGGGTCAATGCGGGCAAGTTGGGACACAGGGTACCTAACTTGAGACACATCCTGGTGATGGCAAACAAAACAAGATTTTAAATATTTGCCACTTTCTCCATAATTATGACCAATCCACAGCACCAGAATTCAGCCGCGATTCTGCAAATTTCTAAGCATGCTAAGGAAAGGTACCTTTTTACGATTTCACAATGAATTTGACACAGAAATCTTGAGTTTTTGCTGTGTTGTCCCAACATGCCCGATGCCCCTTTAATTGCCTTGGGGAAAGTTGGGACCATTGGCGCAGATCCTGGGGGGGGACGGCCCCAATATTTTAAAAGTCATGAATTGTCCCACCCAATATTTCAGTCATGAAGTTTCTCGGTCAAAGATGGAAATTTGACTCGCGGTTGATATCCTGCCGCAGAAATGCTCCAAAAATCAGTTTCCTGATTCACTGAAATTTTAGTAAAAAGCTCATAATGTTTACCTATATGTCATGTGTAGTTCATAAACAAGCTATCACTGTCATGCCAATCAGTGTGTTATTTGTAGGGGGATGGGGGGGATTTCCCCCTAACTTCCGTATTCATCCCCCCAACGTCAGCTGCGAAATTTGTCCCCGCCAGGGATACTATTTTCCCCCCAACATCAGGATTTCGGATGGGAAAACTTGATTTGGGAAATTTTTCTCTTTGTTTCCGTTTGCTTTTTTCTGTGGGAATAAAATTCAAAAACAAGCATGAGTATAATTTAGCCTCAATTTCACGAATATTGCATCCAAAATGAACTCCAAATTTCAAAATTTCTCAAGCTTCTGGGGGGCTTCGCCAAATGCAGTCGCTGCGAAGGACAAATGCACTGATGGGAAATTGCATCTTAGCTGATGCAATAAATCATTGCCTGCATGCATTATGTGATCTAAACGCCTCAAATGCTGAAAATATACCCTCAAGAACACCAATTTTGCACCCAAAATGAACCCCAAATTTCAAAATTTCTCCAGCTTTTGGGGGGCTCAGCCCCCAGACCCCCCGCCAGGGGCTCTGCCCCTTGGAACCCCGCTGCGGCGTCGCCCCAGACCCCACGAAAACTGGGGGCTCCGCCCCCAGACCCCCCTCTGGGTCGCTGCCAAATTTTTTCCGTGTAATGCCCCCCCTGCGAAATCCTGAAATGACAGCCCTGGATTAGTGGGCATATCCCCCTCACGTATTTTTCGACAAATAACACACTGATGCCAATGCACAATTGACTCAACCTCGCTTTGTTTGTGGCCAGCCAAGGTGCTTTAGAGGAGCCGAGTTGTATCAGCAGTTGGTTTTCCTTAGTGGAGGCAGGATTTGCGCCTGGAGGAGACCGAGATCATTCAAGTTTGCATTCTGATGGCATCTGTCACCCCTGCATTTTTACGATCAAGTAAGCATTGTGTTAATGTGCACGTCCGTGAACGGAATTTTTCATTCTGTCAACGAATTTCCGCATTTTGAATTGCTCGTGTTTTTGTTTGTGGAGTTTTGTCGCCATCGCCAAACCGCACTTGTATGCGCACACAATGATTTATGAATTAAAGGAGGCATTCACTCACAGGGTGGTGAAACTCCTGAATCGCGCACGAATAAGAATTTTTTTAAGGAGGATTTTCCTTTCCAGAAAAATTACTTTTTTGACAAGATTCTTGCAGAAAATCCACAATTTTTCATCAAAAATGGACCCGAAATTTCAAAATTTCTTCAACTTTTGGGTGACTCCGTTCCCCAGACCCCCTGCCAGGGGCTCTGCCCCTTGGAACCCCGCTGGGGCGCTGCCCCAGACCCCCTTCCTTTATGTATTCCCACACCGTCCCCCCCAATGTTCAACCCAGATCTGCACCCTTGGTTGGGACAGTAACAGCGGAGAGAAGGGTCCCGGTGGAAAACGACTTAGGTGGAAAGTTCGGTGCGATAAGCTCGATTTTCCAATGAGGTTGCATTGTTTGACGGGAGCTGTCAATGAAAGTCAAGAAACCCTTGTCACATACGGTCGAAATTAACACCAAAGTAGCTTTCCATTGGACCATTCTCTTATTTTTTTTTTTTTTTTTTAATACAAAGTCCGTCAGCCATACTTTCATTTCCTGCTTGCTTTACCGGGTAATTAAGTCATCAAGGCGATTTATTTGACCTTTCCAAGGCCATCATTCTTCGCTTTAACCGCTTTATGTGTCGTCGTGACGGAATTGATGATGCATAGGTAGGTACCTCAAAGAAACAATGTTTGTTGACACGTTCAAGTATGGATAGGTACTTTATCTTGGCCCTGATTGTTTTGTTTTTAATATCTTTAATTATCAAAAGAAATACACATCTTACGACTCTTGCAATATGCCTAATCAATTTACCTGCCAAGTTGCACCCCAAAAACATGTGCCATGTGCTGACGTTCGGTGAAACGTATTTTATGTGGATTTATACGTAGGTACGTATATAGTACCACGTACAGTAACTTTTACCGTATAATACGTGACGTATTATACCTACCCATCCCTTGTAGTATCTTTCCATTGGACCCTTCTCTCCACTGTTATTGTGAGTAGATGCACATGTTTCAGTGGCATATACCAAATCACAGCACATACAGGGTAGCCCAAAAGTCTTTGGCCATAGGCGAAACGCAAATTTGCTGTTTTTGTCATTTTTGTGATCTGAAACTTTTTCTGGCTCTGACATCGGATGTCAAGACTTTAATCGGAAATTTTAGCACCGAATAAAATGGTGTCATCCGTGGTGGAAGTTAGAAAAAGTCGCAAATCACGAAATATGATAAAAACAGCTAATTTCATTTTTTGATATGGCCAAGGACTTTGGGCATCCCGGAACATACGCATGTAGTTCCGATTAAGTCTCGTTAACCGTGGTTAGAGAAAGAAAAAGTTTTAGATTACAAGATTTGATAAAAACATGAAAATTACAGTTTTCCTATGGCCAAAGACTTTTGGGCTACCCTGTATACTACCAAGTGCTGTGTTTTGAGCAAAGCCTGTTCATATTTGAAGTGCCATGACTGCCATCAGTGGCCTACAGAGATGCCATGAACTTGGAAAAAATCGACAAGATCATTTGCTGAGACAAAACAATTTTGCTAAATCAAATTTGCTGAGACAGAACAAACAAAGGCTGCTGGAAACTGAGAAAGAAAAGCTTTCCATTTTCGACCCAGATCGAAATGGTCTGGCGAGCAAACAAAAAAGAAAGCTTTTTGACCAAAATATGACCAGGTTCGAAAATCCGTGTTCCAGGGCTCCAAACGACTGTTTGCAGCCCTGGTTTATGCAATTCCAGAATCTCTGCTTTGAGGCTGCAGACTTAGGACATGAGAGAAGCTATCTCTGCTGGAAGGTTGCACAGCATGCAAGTACGTATATGGCAAGGCACCTGCATCCTGAAGGGACATAGTCAAACCAGATGATCCAAAATGTATCCATTGGGAACACTGGTCACACATAATCCAATCAACAGAACCGGAAGGAAGGTTGACTTTTGATTTTTAGCTTTGCTGGCAGCGGTACCTAACTGCTGATTTTGGTCTGGGAGTTGGGATGTGGGTTGGAGTTGGTCCTGGATTCTGCTCGACATCACCGCAGCAGATCAGCAGGAGCTGGAAAAGGCAACAACTTAAGCCAAGGGACGAGGTGCTGTGGCCAAAAAACACATTCTGCAAATCCAAAGAGAAAGACCCATGTTCTTTTTGGACAATTTCTGAAAAATTCTGAGAAGGGACCACGGAAAACTTTCAAATTGTTGGTATTTTTACACAAGGGTTGCTTGGTGCCAACGCCAAGCCCCAACGAAAAATAACTGGATGTAGATACCTAGGGTTAGAGGTGAATGCAAAGAACATAACCAAACAATAAAAACCAAAAAGAAAATAGGTACAAGTCCACGGCGCCCATTTCTGATTTTCTCTGCAACAAAACGGTTCAGTCCTACAGGTTAAGGTACAGGTAATAAGGCGACTGGCTCTGCAGAACAGATAACTACTCCGTTACGTACAGAAAACTTCAGAAATTTCGCAAAAAGAGATCGAAAGAGAAAAGAAATGGCTCAAATGGTGGCCATGTTGAATTTTATGCACGAGCGCAGGAAGATTTTTAACCGATCACGTTGGCAGCTGGAGGCATATTTTTTTTCCAATCCACTTCCGCACTCGTTGGCGTTGAGCTGACATTCACGGACGAATAAATCCAACGAGCGTCAGGCGTGCTATTCTTGTTTTTCATCGTGGCCGAGCCATTTCCAAAACTGATTTGCATCGGAACCGGCTCTGATCGGAACCGCGCAGCTGCGAGCACACCGCGAACGATAAACAAAACCATTCGCCTCAGCCGTGTGTTGCGTGTTGCAGTCTTTTGTCAGGTATCTGTCAATAGCAACGACGTGTATAGATGGAGTGATAATGGACGAAGCAGCCTGTGTCAAAGTTTGATGGCTGGGTTCACCTTTTGCTTGGCAGAAAGAAAGAAGTGCGTTATGAAAGTAAATGAGAAAATGTTTTACAATGTCGAATTTTGTTTGCCAATCCCAAATGGCTGGACCGATTCCGACGTTTTCGGTATCCCCTAAAAGCGCAAAGATTCCTCAATGTTCTGCAACTGATCTGTCAATGCAATGGAAAACTATTCATCCAAAGATCGTGCAATGTTGGATGGATGCGAATTTTTCTTCAAAGTTGGAGAACTTTCGTATATTTCAGCAAAAGAATCTAGGGCTCAACAGTCATCGAAAAAGGTGATTTTGGTGTCAATCGAAAGAAAATACTTCACCTACAACTTTATCACAGGTCGATCTCACCTTACAGCAGAAAATTTTGAATAACAGGTCACTCTGTTAACAAGAAACATAAAAATTAGCAATATTTTCAAAGGCAACTTCTTTGCCGATGATGGTTACACACATTTGCCTGCAAATTCAAGGAAAAGAATTTGAATGCACGTATTCCGCGTTTATTGAGAGCGATTTTTGAAACGGATGTTTGCAATTACAGTCGAAACTCATGGAAAAATCTCATTTCGTGCCCACCAATCAGTGGATAGGGCCAAGTCCTCCAATGTCTGCATTTCAAAGTGGAGAGGCACCTCCCGCCGTTCACTCTCCATGCATCTGTATCTCGTTGGTTTCACCTGCATGTTTGCAATATTTTTGTCAAGCGGAAAAATACAGAAAAAAGTACTGTCTGTCGATTTTCAAGGCAAGAAGCCAACACACATTCACAGGGATAGCCAACATTCCCTCAGGCACGAACGACTCCGCGGCGATGTTTTTCGCTGTCGTTTTCCCAAGTTTCTTAGCTGTACCTAATGAGTTCTTCTCTTTCCTCTTCCAATTTTCATGGCATGTGCATTTTGCCTAGTTCGTATATGTAGGCCTACCATGTATTGTAGCGCCTTAGGTATGTAGTTACAATGGGCGATAGTTGTGTTCAACAATATGACTGAAGTACCAAGAACAGTTTCTCATTGCGGAAACAGCTATCATAAATCGTAGGGTATTCATTGGATTTATAAAAATTTCAGAAGGTGGTGAACTTATCACAAGGTGCTCCTTCGTGTCAGCAAGCTGCTCCTTTTCACTGCAAAATGGCACCAACCACACTTCCAGCTATCCACAGGCAGAAAAAAGTTATGACTGGAGAAGGTTTCATGAGGAGTTGAAAATTTGCAGAAAAGCAACATTCTGTCACCCTGTGCAGCGAAACTAGACACACCAGAATGCTGAAAATTGGCAGTTTTCAATCACTTGTGGGGTATCCTACCTACGGTGTTCATCCCGTTTTGTGCATTCTTCACTTGATGTGGAATTAACTGTTGGCATAACAAAACCAACCACTAAATTTTAAGTAATTCAGATTATTTTCAGCTCGTGTGATTTTTGACTTCCATTTGCCTAGGCTATTGTAAACATTTTGGACATGATTTGCTCAATAGACCAGAAAAGTTTGTGCAATACTGATAACAGATGACGTTTGACATCTCACTCAGGTTCTTCCTAAATCCTTCAAGAACAAATTTCGCACATAGAAACCTCTTCTTTCATGCAGATCGTCAGGACTTTGACCTTTTGTAAAA
>JASGXE010019883.1:0-10149 GCA_030068105.1 Sinentomon sp. SZTP_YWyxl
CAGCAGAGAGAAGGGTCCGGTGGAAAACGACTTCGGTGGAAAGTTATGTGCGAAAAGCTCGATTTTCAAATGAGGTCGCTTTGTGTGATGGGAGCAGTCAATGAAAGTCAAGAAAACCTTGTCACATTCGGGCTAAATTAACACCGAAGTGGTTTTCCACTGGACCATTCTCTCCACTGTCAGTCTTTCAGAAGAGAGAAGGGTCCAGTGGAAAACTACTTCGGTGTTCATTTAGCACGAGTGTGACAAGGTTTTCTTGACTTTCATTGACAGCTCCCGTCATCTAATGATACCTCATTTGAAAATCGAGCTTTTCGCACCGAACTTTCCACCGAAGCCGTTTTCCACCGGACCCTTCTCTCCGCCGTGAGAAAAACAGCAATGACAGGAACTTGTCGTGACTTTTCAGGAACAGAAAGCCCAAGGCAATTATGCAGGACTCATTCATTTGTGCTCATTATTTTCTGCAGAATTTAGCCAGGCGCGTCGAGAATTTGCTGTAGGTACCCTTCGAAGATTACTCTTAGTGGAGTGCCTGTGATCCGCTGTGGATTTACGACATTTCAAAATAGAATTTCCACTTTTTACACACCCTGTTTATTCGCTACAAGTCACATGGAGTGCCAGGGAAACGCTGCTGGACCCTGAATCGTCCCGTCCTCTTGAATTTAGCACACATTCCTGAAGCGAAATTGCTTGGCCAACACTCCACATAACATTGCAGACGAAATATTTCATTGGCAATGAAAATCGCCGACAAGCCTCATCGCAGAAGCAGTATGCAGCTGTGGAATCAGCAGCTTAAAACTCGAAAGGGAGAAAGCAATTTCCGAAAATCAGCGGATTCGTAGAAGACGGGATGACATCCCTATAACCTAAATTAGGATCTGCATCGGTGCACGAGAGCATAAGGCAGGGTGGTTCTCAACTATAGCTGGCTGCTTGTAGGCCCGAAAGAGACGTTGCGTCCACGAAAAACCTTTGGAAATCTCTGCGTTTGGATAGCGCCTATCCTTTTCCTGCGTTTTCGGTATGCTGCGGCCAAGAAGAGGTTTCGCTCCACTCAAAACAACATGAAACTCGAACAACATGAAACAACAAAAAAAAAATAACTCACACGCGAAATCAAAGAGGGTTACCAATGCAATTTTACAAAATTCAACTCCGCAGAAATCAAAGTTTCTCCTTTTAACCTTTGTTGCTAATGTATGCGGCACTTTTATTTCTACTCCAGAAATGGGGGCAACACTTTAATGGGAAAAACACATATGTGAATAATCGATTTGTGTCACCACAAAACAACATTCTTGTGGTCACAACATCCTTGTGGTGTTCATGCAGTTGGGTGTGGCTTGGTCCGTGGTGTTCTTGGCTTGTGTGGCAATATTATATCCTTCCAAGAATTTCCCGCGGGCACAGCGAAACACCCTGTACTGCTGCTGTCAGAGTGAGGCATAAAGTTGGCCGACATAAAACAAATTCCGCAAGTATCAAATTTGGAAGCAGCCAAGCAAAAGGCAAGTGGAGGGAAGGGAAAGTCCCAGGAAGCCCCAAGCAATGCAACCATCGGATTCCAGCGGCGATATATGGATCGCCTTGGTATTCGGTTATAGGTGGTCATCCGTGAAGAATTACCATACTCTGCAGCGCTGCCATAATTTCATAGGCGTTTCTATATTCCAAGTTTGAAAGGTGGAGATTCAACAGGGTGATACAAAAGCGAATGATTTGCTGCGGCCACAGGCATCTCGGTCGCGAAAACTTGACCAATCTATATACGGATTTGGCACTTTTCCATCTAACCCCATGTAAACGTTCCGACCCACAAAAAAGTGGGAAAACACTCTGAACTGGTTCGGTTAGGTTGGAGGAGGTAAGGTTAGGTTGAACTGGTTAAGTTGGGTAATGCTTGCTGTATTTTGCTTTTTTGTCCACGCGCCAAATTGGAATATGCCCCAATTCCTATAGAATATTACACATCCGGCCTCACGAAAACATCCTCGGCGGCGAGAGCAGTTCATTTCACCCGGTGTTTCACCCGGTTGAAACGCCACGCGATTTCAATAAATTTTATCTTCTGAGTTTGCAACTGAATTTCATCGTGGAAGTGAAAGAAACTTTTTTCTAAAGTCATTTGCTCACCTCACATCTCAGTAAAATGATCATTTCACCGGGTGAATGTCCCACTGATCTCTCTGGCGATTTTGCAGAAAACTCACGTCGTTTTTCTCAATTCATCGTTGAGAAGTGTTCTCTTTTTGCTGGCCGACCAGTTGGCGACCAGTTGGCCAACTGGTCGGCTGGCCGACCAGCCGACCAGTTGTGGAAAACAAATTCTTTTCATATCCTGATACTTGCAGTTGGCTCTGGAAGTTTGGAAGTCATGCATTTATTTCGCAAGAAATAACGAGGCAGACACAAATTGTTTTAACACGGGGTTCTACGCCCCCTGATGGAGGCGTTTGCGTTGGGGACACGCATGAATTTTTTATTGCAGGAAACACCGTAAATCCAGTTGTCCTTCACATGGAATCTTACTCCGAAATGAGACCATATTAATTTACCACTATAGTCAACCATCCCTTGCAATTACTGTTGAGTTCTTGAATCCCTCTTAGAATTTGTCTCATCACCTCTCATCCTCTTTCTGCAGATAATCCCCTCTTAACCACTGACGGCAAATTATCCGCTCTCAACCGCTGACTGCAATTATTCCCGCTTAACCGCTGACTGCATATTATTCTCTCTCAACCGCTGACTGCAGATTATCCCATCTCAGCTGCTAACTGCAGATTATCCCCTCTCAACCGCTGACTGCAGATAATGCCCTCTAAACCGGTGACTGCAGATTATCCCCTCTAATACGCTGACTGCAGATCATCCCCTCTCAACCGCTGAGTGCACATTATCCGCTCTCAACCGCATGAATGCACTTATTCCTCTCAACCGCTGTCTGCAGATTATCCCCTCTCAACCGCTGACTGCAGATTATCCCCTCTCAACCGCTGACTGCAGATTATCCTCTTTCAACCGCTGACTGCTTATTATCCCATCTCAACTGCTGACTGCAGATTTTTCCCTATCAGTCGCTGACTCCCCTCTCAACCGCTGACTGAAAATTATCCGCTGTCAACCGCTGACTGCAATTCCCTCTCAACCGCTGACTGCAGACTATCCCATCTCAACCGCTGAATTGCAGATCATCCCATCTCAAGCGCTGACTGCAGATTATCCACTTTCAACTGCTGACTGCAGATTATCCCCTCTCAACCGCTGACTCAGATTATCCCCTCTCAACCGCTGACTCAGATTATCCCCTCTCAACCGCTGACTGCAGATTATCCCTTCTCAACTGCTGACTGCAGATTATCCCCTCTAAACCGCTGACTTGCAGATCATCCCATATCAAGCGCTCAGCGCTGACTGTAGATTATCCCTTCTCAACCGCTGACTGCAGACTATCCCATCTCAACAGCTGAATTGCAGATCATCCCATCTCAAGCGCTGACTGCAGATTATCCTTTGTGCTTGCATTAGGAATATTTTTCGAAACACATGTCGATATTTATTCTTTTTTGTTCCAGACACTTTGGGATTGATGTGGCACAAAAAGTTTAATTAAAAATGTGGCACAAAAAAAACAAATAACAAAAATTCATTAATTTGTTATAATTAATTAAGTAGAATGAAAGTAATATTCGTGCTCTAGGAACAACAAAAGATGACTTAACGAGAGAAAAATGAGCGAACGAGTATAAGTTACCTACATTTACCACTGCAGCACTAAGTAAGTTTTTCTATGGTTTTGCCGTCAGGCCGTTAGATATAGTATTTTGGCCTTTGAAAGTTTTCAACCTTAAAGTTTCTCGGCATTGCAAACAGGTTTCTAGGCTATATGTGCAGCATGCAAGCGATGTGACACAAACGAATGAAATCTTCACGAAACTTTCATCGCGGCGTTCTCTCTCACGATTTACCCCCTCCCCCCAAATCATAATTAGTGTGTCTTTGGAGCACTTTGTTCAAAATGGCAAGTATGTCACGTAGGATTGAGTTTGCCAGGATAAAACATGTTGAAACTTCACGTTGAAGATGCACACACTGAACAAACTGAGGCATTAAGAGCTCGTTCCTTGAAAAAGCACGCGCCTTTTTCCAAGCTCTCCTGCAACTTTAATTTCTAAGACTTATCATTTCACTTTTAACTAAAGTGCTGCGGGAGAGCCGAATAAGCCGCGTTGCAAGCTCAGCTCAGCTGTTTTCCATTAGGCTAGCAGTTCAGCATCGTCAGACATGCTGCCATCAGGTCCCTCTCGCGTGGGGTTTATTGCCAGGCATTTCCCATTGCCTCAACACGCCCTCCCCTTGAGATATTTCGCACACAGCAAAGCTATATACGAATAGGCCGCCAGTGTTTAAAGAATCGGATTTTTCGGCGAAAGTCTTTTGTAATACTTCCTAAGTCTTTTCCGCCCTTTTGCTTTGCCA
Organism: Sinentomon sp. SZTP_YWyxl; assembly: GCA_030068105.1. NCBI lineage: Eukaryota > Metazoa > Arthropoda > Protura > Sinentomata > Sinentomidae > Sinentomon > Sinentomon sp. SZTP_YWyxl. The sequence goes on from JASGXE010019883.1 coordinate 4,489, forward strand.
GCAGCGTATGAAGACAGTTAGATTTAAAGCCTTTCGCTGAAATGGGAAGAAATCAACTTCCCTTGTGGAAAGCCTGGATCTTCTGCCGAGAGAGTAAGGAGACCTACTGGGTGTTCCGACGATTCCATTTGGAAGGTCTGTTTCGCATCCAAACTCTAAGTGTTGCATATTTGATGTGCTTAAAGCAGGCGGGGGATAATTCTAGAGCATATCTAGATGATGCCGAAAACGCCATGAAGGCAGCGACTTTGTGCTTGGCAGCACCGACTAGACTCATCAGCATAGGTTGCCACTCTGGCTAATCAACACCAGAACTCAAATAGAGTCCTAGAAAGTTTTACCATCATTTAACGTGCACAGTACGTATATCGCCCATTTAACATCAGCCTGTGGCGCTCAATAAGCTTTTTGAGCTCATTCTAAAGCATGATTTAACACGGAAATGAAACTGGAAGGGCCAATGGAACTCCTGAGAGTCGAAATTGAAAAATGCGCATTGGCATCAAGGTTTTCGTCGCACTATAACCCACGAGAGTGCTTATCAATCTTGTCTTGAAAGGTTGATCCAAGCACGAGGCGTTTCCAGGATTGGGGATGGATATATATGCTGTGGATTCATGGCGATGACCAGCAAGAGGGCAGCATCGCGGCCAGTCTACGATTCAGAGGAAAAGAAAGGCTCATTCGGTGCTGTAGGATCTGTATGGGATGGTTGGAATTTCAACCACCAAATTGCTCGAGGGAAAACACCCCACTCCGAAAAAGTTAAAAAAAAGTAAAGCGAAGATCTCTCAGAGGGTTACACTTCGATAGTGTAACCCTCTCAGAGTATTTCCAGATAACGGATTCCTAAGGATACCTCTGTACTTAAAGTTTTCTTATATATATGTAGGATGCTAAACCTAATTCGTGTGAAATAGAACTAATTCGTCTCAGTTTCAGCCGATGCTGCTGCGGGCCGTTCCCGTCTTCCAACTTATTGCAGAGGAGAAAGATTTGGCAAACCAAAGTTTTCAGCCCCGAGGAAAAATTACAAGATAATTCACTTTGGACGGGCGACGCGCGCACGGGCACAGTCGTTTGCACCGAGAGAGGATCTCCTTTTCTTGTTTGTCACTTCGGTTCTACTTGGCGGACCTTATGGATGCATGTTCTTTATTGATTGAGGGCCCATTTTCTGTTTTTCGATGACCTGTGGCGTTGGACCTAATGTATAGTTCTTGCAGGTTCCGTGGTTACAAAATTATAAGCACTTTGGATTTTGCTTCGATATTTTTGTGGATGTAGGCTCCGTGGACTTTGCTCTTTTGATGCAGCTTTGATCTTCATGGATGCAGGTTCCCTGTATATAAGCTGTTTTGATGCACATAACTTCAATTGTGGGTGAAGGTGCGTGGAAAATGACTCTTTTGGAATAGCTTCCATATTCTTGATGCAATCTCCGTGGAAAAAGTATATTTTTTGATGTAGCTTAACTATTTTTGTATGGATGACTGGCTCCGTGGATATATTCTCTTATGCTTGGGTATTTGGGATGTCGACTCTCCGTGCATGGATATGCCTATAGATACTTGATTTGATGTAGCTTCGATATTTGTGGATGTACGTATAAACAAGCGCATATTTCGATGGTTCGACGATAACTGTTTGGATTGGCCATAGATCTGACAGGCCAGTGAATGGCGTTTTGAAAGTGCCATACGCCGGTGTACATTTGCTTTTCGCTGCATGCATGACGTGGTTGGGCTCATGGGACATTTGGGCTCATGTTTTCAGTTCTTACTGAATCAGTATCGCTTTTGAAATGGGTGCAAATACCTCATGTTGCCTCTTCTCAAAATCAGGGAGTAAACTTCAGATCGTGTGAACTACACACCTTAGAAAAACAAGGGGAATTTTCCAAGGATAAACTGGAAATTATTGTCCAATAAGTGCCATGTGATGTTTTCCACTCAAGGTGTTGCCTCTGTGATTTCTTTTTCCGTCATTGAAAAAGTACCACATCGCTACGAAAAGGGGAAACACCAATTCCAACACAGAATAGTATTTTTATGTAGAAGTGAGCAAATCGCCAGTTTTTATTAATTGCAACTGCAATTAATTGAATTGGCACTTCACACTTTCGCTATACGCTGTTCCAATGACATCGCCTTAGCATTTCTCGGTTATATTAGTTATAAGTATTTATGCCAGAAAAAGTAATGCTTATGATAACGGCGTTTATATAAAAAAAAAGAGAAAAGCACTAATGATGTTTACTTTCCACCTTTCCTGTGACAAACAGCCCCAAGACATCACTCCACATATTTATTTGGAAGATTTAGCTTCAAAACACGCGAAATAACATTTTGAAGGATATTTTCGCTGGAAATTCTCAACTAACCGCCACGTCCGATGAAGTTATGCATGGCACTTCCTTATTCGTTGTACTTGCCCTCTGACGTCTAACTCATTTCATTTTTGTACACCCAGTCTTTTAAAAGGATAGCGGACTCACCAATGCGGTGTGACGCCCTGTTCCTTCGAATTTCGCTTCCATCGCCACTTTCCCGCCCAACTCCCAGCCGGTCTGTTTTAATACCTTCACCATCAGAGCGTGTTTTTCACTTCCGGCAATACTATATCCCTGGGAATTAGACCGACGCAGAAACAGCTGTTAATGCTGACCCTGTTTTTATCCTGGACCTGAGCAAAGTGACAAATTGTAAAAAAATATAAATTGGGCTTTGTTTCTTCTGTTTCATTTTGTCTACACGTGTTAAAGTTTCCGAACGCGAGCAAACGCTGAAGAAGCCTCTGTTCCCTGAGGTCCCTGAACTAATCTGCCCTGTTGGACACCAAAGGCTTGATGTAGCCTAAAGACCAACACCAGGCTATGGGCCAACGATTTCCAATTGCGAAGTACAAGGTTACTTACTTTTTATTATCTTTTAATTTGTTTTGTGAGCATGCGAGAAAGTAGGCATTGTTGGCCGAATGATGATGGGGGAAAACGAACGGACAACACTTACTTTGAAAAAGAATGCGCAACAAAGGATGAATGAATGAAACTGAACACAGAACAGAATATACTCCTCATTCCACTTGAAAATATGAGCTGAGAATGCTACCAAGTGTGCTCAGAGTGAATTCGGAATTCTTCCAACAATGAAAACTCGGTCGAAAACTCATTCTCGGCATAGAAATTTAAGTTTTTCTAGGCATTGAAATGGAAGAATGTCAAGCATTCTCAGTTTATATCTTCAAATGGAACAAGGAATATCTATCTTACAGTGAAAAGACTTTCGGCCGTTAACTCAATTAGCTAATTCAATGGTTAGATTTGTCTTCCGAAAATTTAATTTCTGTGCACAACGTTTTGTTCCTTTTCCATTGCTGTGAAAGATGCATCCGTCTGTTGAAATGGAACAAGAAATAAAATTTTCGCAAAACAAATCTGGCCAATCACTGGCCGATCTGTGCCGTACCTATTCATCCTTCAGCGGCATTGTCTGACCGATCTGTGCCATACCTATTGACCCTACTAATGGCATTGTCTAACCGACCACGCAACGATTGCATGAGCATAAGCCGTTTGATTTAATTGAGACAACTTAAACCTCCAACAATTTTTTTAACTCTTAACAACTTCAACTTCCTCACAACTTTCTTCAACAAGTTCAACAATCTCAACTTTGATTTTGATTGAATAATTGAATGATTATATTTTCGGAGTCTTCTCCTTTCAATATGTCATGTGTTCAAAATGATTTTGAACTAACTTCAACAACTTTCAACTTCAACTTCAATAACTTTACAACTTCAACAACTTCTTCAACAACTTTCTTATTGAACAACTTTAACTTTTATTTAAACAACCTACCCTTTTATCCAACCAAACGTGTCCAAATCCTAACGTCATCTCAACTTGAGACGTCATCATCCCATTTCAACTTTTTTTTTCAACAACCTATGTACAATTTATATACAATATGTATATATATACATATTGTATATATTTATATGTATATACAAGTTTATCCTCGCTAACGTGACCAAATCCCAACGTCATCTCAACTTGAGACGTCATCTCACTTCACTTTTCTTTTCAACAACCTTACCCTTTTATCCACCCAAACGTATGTCCAAATCCAAACGTCATCTCAACTTGAGACGTCAACTCACCTCACTTCAACTTTTCTTTCCTTCAGCAACCTATCCTGTTATCCACCAAACTTGTCCATATCCGGACGTCATCTCAACTTGAGACGTCATCTCATTTCAACTTTTCTTTTCAACATCCTACCCTTTTAATCACCCTAACGTGTACAAATCCTAACGTCATGTCAACTTGAGACGTCATCCCATTTCAGCATTTCTTTTCAACAACCTATGTATATACAATTTTATCCGCGCTAACGTGTCCAAATCCCAACGTTATCTCAACTAGAGACGTCATCTGATTTCAACTTTTCTTTACCCTTTTATCCACCGTAACGTGTCCAAATCCTCGTCATCTCAACTTGAGACGCCATCTCACCAAATCCGGACGTCATCTCAACTTGAGACGTCATCTAACTTCAACTTTTCTTTTCAACAACCTTTTATCCACGATATCGTGTCCAAATCCAAAGGTCATCTCAACTTGGAACGTCATCTCATGGATTTTTGGAGGGTCACTACGTGGAAATGGTGGGTCGGAGCGTATTTTGTCACTGAACATTTTTATGTTTCGCTTGCTCCGTAGAATTTGTCCTGAAATGATATGACCATTCAACGGTGAAATCGTACCTCCCCCACTCCTACCCCAAAAGGGTCCATTTTGAGGGACTTTGGGGGGGGGGGCATTACATGGTATGGGGCACGGAGCCATTTTTTGCACTGATTAATTTCGATTCGTTTGAAGCTCTTACGGGACACCCAGAATATGCAAATATTAAAGAGGAAATATAAATTTTCGTAAGAGGAAATATTATTTGTTTTAGTCATCCTAAAATTCTATCTGGATTCAAATCAGCTGTAGAAAAAAATATGTTCGCCTAAAATAATCGTAAGCAGAATTATTCGAAGAGAATTACTGATATCGAAGCAAGAAGAGATGAACTTGAATTGGTAGAATTGTCAGGTCATAATAAGTCTACAAACACACAATTTTTAAGAAATATGCAAAAATCTATCCCCACGCCCAAGACAGCGTGATAAACGAAGGTGTTTTTGATGTTCCAAACGTGTTCCGCTGATTTACAGTGTCTATTCTGAATTCATGAATAAGTTCGCCTTTTGCACCACATTCTCCTTTTCGATTTTGATATTTTTCTTCTTTGCAAAAATAGAACTATAAGAAGTATGGAGGAGGGACTTTATTAATGACCCTGCCAAAACATTGCCAATTAGGGCAAAAGAATCAAGGTGGTTCCAATAAACATCACTATTTGCTCGATTTATTATCCTTCTTGGGTCGTTGAGCGTTGGGTGTCAACATTTCGCGTGCGTGCAAAGCTATTACACAATCGCTCGCGCAAAAATCGTCTGGCCACCTATGGTATGCTTGTCGCGAAATCTCCTTATTTTTTCGAAGCAAAACAATTGTCGTACAGAAATTCGGCAATTCCGTTCTTCTGTTGCCTGCAGCAGCCCATATGAGGCTCACAAGTGCAATTCTAAGGTCCCCATGCTTTATTT
>JASGXE010019887.1:0-10772 GCA_030068105.1 Sinentomon sp. SZTP_YWyxl
CATTATTATTATTATTCTTATTATTATTCAATTCTAGTCAATAGGTACGTATGACACGTCATAAAATAAGAACAATGCGATCAAATGAAGTAAAAACAAACAAACAAACAAATAAACGAACAAAAATCAAGCAAGGCAAGAGATGGCAAAGAATGGGTGGAAAACGGTTCCAGAAATAGAACAGAAAAACAGAAACAGAAGGCGGAAAAATCGCAAAGTCTCGCAAGCAACGAATTCAGTGTAACTCGGTGTTCACCACTTTGAAGAGGACATGCGTAAGTGTTGCTCTAGTAGATGGCATTAGTGAAAGGGGTGGTCCAGTGCGTTCCAGTCTCTTGTAGTGCGTGGGAAGAAGCTATGAAAGTATGGGTTAAACCTTGACAGGGGACCGCGGATATGAATATTTGCATGGGTTCTACGTGTAGCCGTTTTCTGAAAGGAGGGCGGTAACAGAAGGGTTGAAGCACCTGACACAACATCCGAGAAAAGGGCAAGCCGCCTGTTTTTCCTTCTCTCTGTCAGTGAGGTAAGGTTTAGATCTCCAAGTAGTCTTGTGACACTCGTGTTACGGTTAAAATCGCCAGTGATGAGACGAGCTGCAAGGCGCTGATGCCGCTGAATGCGCTCCAATGATGTAATGTGACTGACCAAGAACGGATCCCATACCTCACATGCATATTCTAGCAGTGGCAAAACGAAGGTTTTGTAAGCAAGTAACTTGGCTTCACGGGATGCAGGACGCAGGTTCCTGGATATGTACCAAAGAGTTTTGCGAGCTTTACCATCATATATTCCATCCCAACTCATTTGATCCTTTGCAGAATACCCAGTCAGTGAGCTTTTTTGTGACACTTCCCTTCTCCACCGATGCCACTGCTCCTGTTCAATCTCTCTCCTTTCTCTGCGTACCCAATCTTTCTCGGATTCCAGATCCATGTACCTGCCCCACCCTAATGTACCCTTCCCCTTTCAATTTGACGAATCCGTTTTGCCATGTTGTTCCACTACTTTGCCTGCACATACATGAAAACCTTCTTCGCAAACCGGTCCCGATCCATGTATTGCAGCCTTGCCAAGTATCCAATCTTAGCTCTAGCTTCTCTCACCTCAAAACTTGCACATGCCCACTCTCCATCCAACCCAGCTTGAGCTACCAGCCTATTTCCAGCGTTGCCAGAGGCAGGGATGAGAAAATCCCTTTCGAAGGGTCAAAAAATCCCTCAAAATCCCAAAAAATCCCTCAATCAATATTTTACGTGAAATGTGGCCGAAGGCCACCAACCCGGGGTCTGGGGCGGGGTTAGCCCCAGCGGGGTTCTGAGGGGCAGCGCCCCTGGCAGGGGGTTCGGGGGACAGCGTCCCCGTGCTCAAGAAATTTTTGGAAATGTAGTGCTCTCAGGCTGCTCAGAAATGTGATTTTGGGGACCAGAATGTGCAAAAAGATTTCCTATTCGCCTTTATTAGAGTAATCAAAAATGTTCAACCTCGTGAAGAATGGGAAACTTTGCTATTTTAAACTGGAAACCTTCAACCTGCTGACAGTAGGATAACTTCTGTCCTGTCACTTGTGTTCTTGCAAACAATAAACAACAGGTCCCAATTGCATAACACTTCGGGCAGAAGGTGCGTAAAAGATACGCAATAAGATACTTGGCCGCTGCCTGTCCCACAATTCCCGGAATTTCCAAGAAACATTCTGCAATTTAACAAAAATTAAATTGTCTTTGCTACACCAACCTACGTGTACCTTCTGCCTTCATATATGAACGCAGGTACCTAGGTACCTGGAGGAAATTGTAATCGCATTGATGTGCAACTGGCGCTCGACCAAAGATGCAAAAGCAAAGCAAACCGCATTCAAGTGTAGGCAACCAACAAACTGTCAAGTGAGGAAAGAGAGTGACTTCTGATATGAATGAATGAAACAGTTCACTGGACGGGGTGCTCCCACTTGCATCTTCATGCCCACAAAAAAGAATGGACCCATTGTGATCTGTTTCAAAAATAAAAAGTTTTTTTTTCTTCAAAGGACTCGAAGTCTCCATGTGCTGGCCGCTGGGCCAACAGCGCAAATAACAAGGCACAAATTCACTTGCACTTTTCATTTTCTTCAGTTTTCAAAAGTGGCAAAAAAGAAGAAAATTCAAAAAAAAAATCAAACACGAAAGTGAAATCATGTGGCCTGCAAAAACACAATTTTTCAGTTTTTTTTTCATTTTCCCAAAAAATCCCAAAAAAATCTTTCGCATTTATCGGCACTTTCCAGAACTGACATCTCGGCGTCTCTGCTCATCAAAATTTTTGTTCGGTTGGGTTGGGATGAACTCACACCCAAAAGCAGAAGGGCAATAAAACAGTTCACATGGGCAACAATTAAAAGGGCGCGAAATTTGCCGCGGACTCTGTGTGACAAGACAAGACAAGACGTTTGGCATGATGCCTTCTTTTCGGCAAAAGCTCACATTCTTTTCGGACAAGACAAGACAAGACAAGATGAAAGGTGTGATGCCTTCTTTTCGGAAAAAGCTCACATTGGCCGACGATGCATTTTGTCACATGTCTGTGATGGAACAGGACCCCATGTTCTGTTCATGTTGACCAGCACATGGGGCCCATTTGAAACCCATATAGGGCCAATTGGTCCGGCATGGCTCCAGTTTGGGCTCAATGGTGGATGGTGGTAACCAAATGAGGTCGTCACGACAGGGGGCCATAATGGATCCATAATTTGAATAACATGATGAGCATTTTCGTCATCAAACTCAAAGCCGCGACTCCCTTGAAATTCCTGGGAGTCGCGGCTTCCCCGCTCAAAAGCAAAAAGACATGCTGCCATGTCGTGTTGTCTCTGGTCATACGAATAAAATTGACGAATGGTGTTCAAATTCAATGATTTTGGTATTTTTGGAAACTGGAAGGCTTTCTCTACAACTCTTACGCAGGTCGAAACCATGTTGCAACGGAAACAAATTGCCCAATCTTTGAAAATACCTGGCAGGAACCCGGAATATTTTTACACCGAAACATGAGCACTTTTGTTCCTCAAATGGTTTTAGAGTTTTCCCGACGAACGGTTGGTGTCATTATATGTGTGTGGAAGCGCTCATTTTTCAGCTTTTAGCTTTGCACGATCAAAAACTGTCGCTTTGTTCAGGAGAAAATTAATTTTCTGTGGGCATCTCACCGCGGTCCGCCATTCACTCGCATGTCATTCGATGCGCACTTCGCCTTTGAACGCCGCAACACCCCAATGCACTTTTTGTGCCACGAAATTCCCGGAGTTCATCCACTTCTTCTTTTAACGTTATGCCCACAAGCAATGTCGATGCAATGATAGACGAGCCCTGAGGTAGAACACTCGTGAAAATGTGTACACGAAAAATTTGATGACGCACTTGCATAAAAACGAAAAATTAAATCCGAATTTTATGCTAAAACTATTTTACGGATAACCTCTCTGCAGGGCCCCATGCGGCCATTACCAATATTGTGAATTGTAAAACATTACAATTGAATGAAAAATTTGACTTTTTTCATTTGCAAAAAGTGACGTTTGACGTTTATGCCGTTCCTGGATTTTTGGCATCGTTGAGAATCACCCACTGCGAACTGAATACCAGTCATGGCATTTATGTGGTATAGGAAATATGATAGACATCTTAACCAAAGCTTGAATATTGCAAAGATAGGTATTGATTTTAAGCAGCCCGACAAGTTAGGCTATTCTCAATAAAAATCGTTCTCAATATACGATAATGACCAAAACAACCAATTTCTACATTATTTACCAAATACCTTGTGCAATAGGATACAATCATCAGCAAAGTTGACTTGTTATCTGAGACACCCTTTTTCAACAAGATTTCTGCCAGACCGTCATAAAAAGACATGATCTTTTGTAAGATTTCTCACCATTCTGGCAATGACTTTGAGATTGCCATTAAAGCTGAACTGCGGGTTCGTTCGCCATTCAGTCCTTCCCATTGTGTGGAATTTTTTCTTTCAAACATGGGAATATACTGATGATTTCAAAGAGGCACTTGCCACAAAGACTTAAGGATCAACTCGTTTGTTCGTTTTGTTACGATCAATGTGAGGTTGAATCGATTAAATTAAGTTGAATGTTTTGGAATAACGTAACGTTTTATCGCAGAGAAAAGTTATGCAAAGTTGTTGAGAAACTTAATTGGTGTCTTGACTCTTCCTTTGGAGCAGCGCCGAGCATAAACTTGTGGTGTGCATGAGATTTGAGGGCTTGGATGTGAACTCCATAACGACTGGTCGGGGAGGGCAGGGTAAAGCCGGGCGGCGGGGTAAAACCGGGCAAGTCCAAAATTAAAGTTCTGTGCAAAATTGGGCAAAGCTGCATTATTCTTCAAATTGGCGGTTGTATTTCTGAACTTTTTTTTGTGATTCGATGAAGTTTAATCGTTAAAAATATGTTTTTGCGAAACTCGAGTTTTTTTTTTCGCTCAATTGGAGATTTTCAACTGCCAACAACAATTTGCATGTTCGAAAGCTTAAGAAATGGCAAATCGAAGTTTGGTGTTTGTAGTTTCTGCTTCAAGTTGTTTTTTTTTTCAAGAATGGTGCATCGTTGCCAAATGTTTTGCGTTCAAAGTGAAACACCTCGATGCGGGCATAAACTTGTGGTTTTCATCTCGCCATTTGTTTGAGGTGGGCAAAATTGGTTATGCAAACTCATCATGACCAATTGTGCCTGCATTGTTGGTTTTTCTGTCCACTCTTCCCTTTTGATTGTGAGTTTTTGGCTACACCTGCTGACATTTTTAAGCATAGCATTTTTCCTGATTTCTTTGTAAAACTAGTTCCTTTCGTGAACGTGTTTGTGATTTCTTTTCCAGGCTCAGACCAGGCTGCCTGTCTTTCTTGAATATAATGGTTAAAGCAGGCCAAATTTATTTCTCTTGTTTTGTGACACTCCGGAACATTCACCGATGAACCGATACCGTCTCCTGCAAAACTGCCGGCGTTTGTTCTCTGATGTCCGATTTTGACCCATGCTCTGCCCGGTTTTGCCACGAGAGTATAGGGCAAAACCGGGCGTTTTTCAAAAAAAAAAAAAGGTCAAATATTTGACCTTTTGACACTCAAGTATAAATGGCATGCAATCGAAGTGCTTGAATTCACTTCTGCTGTGGCGTGGATTTTGGAGGCAAAGGATGCAGCTCTTTGATTGTGCCAATGAAGGAAGGCCCCCTCCTTGCAATAAGCGAGTGTCACGAGGCGCAGTTTCAAAAAGTGCCCGGTTTTACCCCACTCTCCCCTACGCAGTTGAGAGATTATAGTCTATTTGTTGTATTTGTTGACAGAATAAATGAACAATAAAGAAGTGAAAATAAAAATTCTTCCGTCAACCTCTTCAAAAAATTATTTAAAATTCAGGAGGGAAGATGTATAAATATAAAAGGTATCCTGTTCCAATTCGTCATATTTTTATTACTACTGGTGTTGCAGTCCACGTTTAATGGCATTTATCTTTCGAGTTTGAATCAGCAAAATACATAAGAGATCGCCATAGGCGGGAAATACATAATGCTTGTAATGCTACAAATTACAAGCTTGCACGCTATTTTATGTTATTTTTTATCTTTACGCTTTTTTATTTTTTAATTTGGAGGCAAAACACCAACAAATTCTTAGTGTAACAATTATTCGTATACACCGTATACAGGAAAAATCCTGATTTGTCTTTGGTCACTCTGGGTCCCTCGGCTTTGCCCTGCGGACACCAATGTTTATTCTTTTCTCGTTGACCCGTCTCGAAAGCTGGGCAAAGAATAGCACCCCAAATCGAAGCCTGTCATATGACGACATAACAATTGCACTGCAAGTTGCGTTGGTAGTTACGTTTCTGCTTTCTTCGCCTATGAGGCTCAAAGTAATGTTTCATGAAATGAAGTAGCGCATCAACGCCGTTCTCCCTTATTTTCTGAACCACAACTATGCTTTTTAGATGAAAATAACACGGGAGAGAAATTAATGTTTCTATCATTACAACGAGATATTTTTTGTGCATGTTGCGCATTCCGCGCTGAGAATCATGAGCAGCTGTCAACAATGTAGACCGGGTAAAATACTTTATTCATGGGAGACCTTGACGTATTGACTTGTTGTACAGAGGACGGCTCCCATGCAACATGTATATTTTGTGAAGAAAATACACATTTTTTATTTTTTGAAGGAGTTTTATTCAGAGATAGAGACGAAAAAACAAAAAATTTCGGAGGGATCAACAATTGTGCAATAATGTTGGCAAATAACAGAATTGAATTTTAGAGAAAGAGAGTGATTTAATTTTCTGATGGTTCGTTCCCAAAGCTAAAAAAAGACCACACTGTGTCAGGAATAAAAGACAAAATACCACTGTTATCAACAGTCTGCTGAATCGTGGTCGCCGTCAGTAAATTTTTTGGTTTTGTTTTCAGAGTTTCTAGAAACACATCCAGATCCTTATGGTCTTCCTCGTCCGCTGAAAACACAAATGAATAGAAATTATCAAATTACTCAGCAATGCGCATATTTCCAGACATTTTTATTTGAAAAAAAATTGCAGGTTTGTCTAAAGCCCGAGGTCCACTTGGGCGCAGCGCCTGAGCCGCGCCTGGGTTTTCGTGACAATGTCATAAAAACGCAAGCGCCGCGCATGACACCTTCCTCCCGCCTGACCAGGATCCCGACGGACCTGGCTCCCGGCGCCTAAGTGGAACTCAGGCTTAAGGTTTCTACGGTATGCACTCACCACACGGGCCAAAACCAGGTGTTGGTGGGGGTTTGCATTGTTCGGAGATCGGCCTCACGCTTCACTGCAGGAATGGCAGAGATTTGGGCTGAGGTGGGTGTTCAAAAAGTGTGACAGCTTCAAACAGTGCACCACACCAGGAATCATCGCACGAAATGACGGTAAAGTTGGCCACGTGCCGCTGATGGGACGGATCCTGCGGCATGGACAAACTTCTCGTTGGATTCTGCGGGACTGCAGCCGGCCACACCAAAGGGTATAACATGTCCTAAGAAGACATGGCTAAAAGGTCTAACAATGCATATAGCCTAAATATGCAGACTGGAAATGAGTAGGCCTATACCTACGGATATCCGAGAGGAAACAGCGATGGCTTCTGGCTGAGTGAGTTCTTGCTGACAGCGCATAGTGTTGTGGTCGTTCTTTTTTGGTCAAAACAAATGATCCATGAGAGTATGGAGATTCAATGTTAGAAAATGGTACATATCACAAGATAAAAAACAGCAAATTTACAACTTTCATGTGGCCAAAGACTTTTACTCCAAAGTCTGTTCATTTTTAGAATGGTCTATGTGCAAATTTGTGCAAAAATCGGACTTTTTGGAGATTTGACGGCCGGCATTAATTTTCGAAATTGTCGGTTTTCATCTCTCAACGTTTTATAATTCCCTTCTGAGATTTTCAGCATTTTTTGTGGGTGTGTCTGGTTGTCTGTTCAACAGAGTCTGTTGAACAGACCCTGTTCCGCTCCTGCTTTTGAAATGTGGTGCAGCGCTGTCCCCAAAAAAGAAAATTTCGCTGGCCTTCCCTTTGCAATTGGACCTGCCTGCAATGGCTTGAGGCCACATCCGCTGTTGTGGCCGACAACTGAAAAAGGCAGACAAATTCTGTCTGGAAAATTTCAAAATCATGTTTCGGTTGCTTTTCCATCTGTGATAAGTTTTGTCCAAGCAAATATGCGCCGAACGTGAAGGGAAAACATTTTGACACGGCGTGATTCGAAACCACGATCTTCGGATCCCAAGATCAGTTGCTCTGCCATTGAGCCACCAGATCCAGCGAGAATAGCGATTCTCATATCCGCATGAATGAAAATTCTCGGATATTCAGGAAAGGAATATTGGACTATTTGGACACCACTGTCGTGCCCCCGCTCCCACTTTCGTTTTGCTGCGATTTTTGGTGCGGACCATTCTGAAAATGAACTCACTTTAGGTACCTGTCTGCCTCATATCTGTAGTCATGATCTTTTTCATTTTCTCAATAAAAATGAAGGTATAGAAAAATTTCAAGCGTACGAGCAAGTTCAATAATCTTATTGTAAACATCGACTATCCATCCCCTCAGTATGCCCTCGTCATATTTCTCTCCTGAAATGAACAAATGCAATCGTGAAGTAAATTTATTTCCTGAAATGAACAAATGCAATCGTGAAGTAAATTTATTTCCTGAAATGAACAAATGCAATCGTGAAGTAAATTTATTTCCTGAAATGAACAAATGCAATCGTGAAGTAAATCTATTTCCTGAATAAACAAGTGCAATCGTGAAATAAATTTATTTCCTGAAATGAACAAATGCAATCGTGAAATAAATTTATTTCCTGAAATGAACAAATGCAATCGTGAAATAAATTTCTTGTGTTCTATGAACTCAAAAAATCTGACTATCTAATTTAGTTTTCTTGTTCTTATTTTAGTATCTTGTGTGTTCGTTCCGCGATTTAGTATCTGAAGCGAAAAGCCAATGCGATAGCACCGCCTATCCGACAAAAGTGTATCTTTGTTGACACCATGATGCCGCATTAAGAGTCCACCTGAAACAAAAGAGGGATATTATTAGTGTCCATTTTGCGTGCATCACTGGGGGTTTCAGTGGCCGCAGGCTATTGTGATTTTGAACGTGGAACAAATTTTGAATAATACCAGCATTTTGGACTCGTTGGAATATGATCAGGTCTCTCGATGAATGTTTGCACAAAGAAAATATTGTCTGTAGCTCAATGCTTATCATCAACAGAGTGTAATCTGCAAAGATTAACACCATCTGGAAAGGAACTTCCGACAGTGCGCGGGAACTTTCGACAGTGCGCGGGTATCCGGCTACCGAGATTTTAACAGATTTTTTGACATCTCTATTGAACCTTCTAAGAAAAAGCGCAGACTGCTGACTGTGTCATGCCATTTTACGCCATTTTGTAGGATCTTCCAAAGCCTGTCACTGATGTTCAAACATTGAAGCCCATCAGTTGTATGCAACAAGACGTTGTCTGCAAATTAAGCTTTTTCATGAAAATTATCTTTGGTTGGAGCTGGCAACTGACAACTGGCAAATTGAAAATTTTTCTCTGCGGGTAGAGGAACCAATTGTCGTTCGTTGAGTTTTGTAAAGAAATTAGAGAAAAATTTAAAATGTGTTTCGCCCAATATTGGACGAAACACAACATTTTTTTCATTGTGGGAAAAGTTGACGCACAGCATCAAACAAAAATCCTGGTATACTCGTAAATGCAATGCCCAAAATCCGTGAAAATGAGAATGAGAGGTTAAAGGCGCCTGTCGTCGGCTTGCGCTGTCTCCATAATTTCATGCTTGAATAGAAATATGATTGACCTTTGACCTTTCAGTAAAGGCAGCAGATATTCGGTTCGACCGTATTCCTAGCCGCCACTCGGTCTCAGGTTCAACTCAATGTTGCTAATTGAATTCATACAGATTTGTGTTGCGAAAATATTAAGCTATGCACCCTTTAAATTTTTTTCGTTGAAAGATGCATCCGTCTGTTGAATAGCCATTGAATTCAACCGGAGGTTGAGTTGCAATGGGGATACGGCCGATTGTTGTTTACCAGCCATAGACAAGGTATTGTGGAAATGCAATCGCGAAAAACTGCACATCAAAAGAAAAAGAAAGCATACCCTTGAAGTCAACCGAGTTCGCAACAGACTCAATAGCTCTGATCATCACTTTCTCATTGTAATTCGCATCCTTCTGTTTTTCTAATTCAATGAAATGCAACGGATTTTTTCGCAACGAGAGAACAAAATCAGACATAGATGATAACGGATGTTTAAACTGAGTCCTGGAAACTCACAATTTTTTTTATATATTTCGGGGCTTGGCCAAGTTTCATAGCATATATGCAAAAACAGCGACTTATAATGCAAGAGACAAAAAAAAAATCGGGGTTAAGTCATTTATACCGGAGTCATCAGGATGGAGTTATCAAATATGAAAAATATTTTCAAATTCCGCGAGAGGCGCTGCGATCGCAGATAAACTTTCCCTGAAAATCGTGATGCATTCAGATTTCACAAAGTTTAAATGCACATGTTTCAATTTGAGATAAAGAAGATGCTCGTATAGAAAAATTCAATGGCCGTCGTTCGATTGTACGTATTTAACGCTTTGTTTAACGGCATAGAGATGCACTATGGCGTAATTTTCTAGGCAAAATCGAAAAGGAGATGCTATGATTTCTTTCTTCCACAAGAAATACAGTGTTGAGTTTCGGTTGTGGGCGCTTTGTCTGGACAGTGGCCTTCAGAAACTTGTTGAAAATGTTGCTCGGGTGATCATCTTTTCACCGTTTCAAGAATTTGATGAAATTTCATCCACGTGACCTGAGGTATTGTGGCATCTAAAACCCCGCCCACCTCACAAGGTCTTCGCGGATAACATGAGCTCTTGCGGGACAACCCCGCCTGCGCCCATCTTCTTCCTGTGTTCGCGCAGTATGGTGACCAAACGGAGTTTTCTTGGGCCAGAGATGTACAGACGTCCCAAAATGTGTGGCGCATTCGCAAAAACCACTGGAAATATTAAGCGGGTAGCTGTTGGAAATATCAAAACCTCGCACGAGATGGTGGCGGCAGTTTTCGCCCATGTCAGGATTCGCCTATATGGCAGGATTCGCCTGCGGCAGATTTAGCCGGTTCAAGGCAGATGGCAAATCCTCACAGGTTCAACACTGACAGCTCATTTCGTGGCATGATTCGCCTATCAACAGC
>JASGXE010019893.1:0-10340 GCA_030068105.1 Sinentomon sp. SZTP_YWyxl
TTATGCGGATCTTTTCTTTGATGGGCACTTGTACAGGAAAAAAACACAGTCCGTTCCCTGTTTCGCCTTCACAGAGTTTCTTACAAAACATGCTGCAGCTCCAGGAACTTTCACCAATACGCATTGCTGCGTCATACTCCTTTGCAAATTTTACCTATCTTAGTTTTTCTGCATGAAAAAGGGGTACCTACTTTAACAATTATAGGTAATTGTTACCGCGCACGTCTTATAAGAATGCAAAGTTGTTGTTGCGAGAACAGATCCATTATGAATGTGAGGAATAGTTCTATGGTCATTCCACGAATGGGACGTCAACCGAAAGTGGCACCTGTTTTCCAAGTAATTTTCACGAATTTCCTGAGTATTCCATGATCCCACGACGACTGCAGCGCTGAGGGGCCTGAAAAGTTGGGGAAACATACCTCTTATCCGAAATTTTTAAGTCCGATTGACTTTAAATTAGGTTAGAATAGTCAAGGATAGGTTAGGTTAGGTTGGGATAGTGTAGTGTAGGTTAGTTAGGTCAGGTTATTGGTCAGTTTAACTTGGGTTTCGTGAAGAGTTTGCGAGATTAGCGCCATTCGATCTTAAAGTTTTTCGGACCAAAGTATCCCGACCCGAAAAGTTGTCACCACATTTACTGATGTGTGTACCCCATTATCTGTGGCGAAATTTAAACACATAGTCAAAAGCGTAGGAGTCAATGGGCTGCATGATTTTTGGTCGCCTTTTCATAAGTCTTATTTTTGGAGACTGGCATGGGAAAAGCGACGTATTACTGCGGTAGGGATGAAATGTAGGGTGGTACCTACGGGAAACGCAAAAGAGTTTTGCATAGGCTAAGGGGTATGGAAGAGGAGATTTAGGGTAGGAGCGAATGTTGAAACACTTGTTCTACATTTCCGTTGTACGTACGTCAAGCCTTGTTGACGTACGGCTTGCCGAACGTCAAGCCATCATTTTCTGAGGAAAATGAGAAATTTTCCCAACATCATTGTGGTACGTGAAGGTCCAATATGGTAAAGGTCTCGATATAGCGATCTCGAGATGTCCAAACGGATTCGCATGTGACGTTCATACAGGAAAATGGTGTCCTAATACAAGCTGGTACCGTTCTGAGAAACACCTTTCGTATGGCCACATGCAATGATGTGTAGAATATGCCATCCTCAAACAAAACCACCAATTCCGAGAAATTAAGGTCACAGCTGTGCAGCGTTAAGACATTATATCAGAAACAGATACCTACCGACAGGTCTACAGGGTGTTATAAATTATCTACAGGTCACGTAGACGTATAGAGCATGCAATCAGACAGGAATTCCTCGGAGTCTGCTTGTGTGTGGGGCATTTGGGTTTTTTTAAAGATAGCACTTGCGATGTTCCCATGTTAGGGAGCATTCTGCAGAATATTCTCTGGAAAATTCTGTGGAATATTCTAAATATTCTATGGAATATTCTAAATATTCTATGGAATATTTTGTGTGGATCTTGAAGGTTCTTTGAAAAAAGCAGAATATTATTATTTAAATCTCAACTAAATCAAAATTGAACGTCAAAATTGTGCACCTGAATTGAGCGGTGAAATCAATTTTTCATCCTTATTTTGTTTATTTTATTTTTGTGTTTTTTATCATTCAGTCGACATTTGATCACAGATTGATGGAAGTTCGATGTGACGTAATGATGACTTACCGAATTGTATCATCATGTGTATCATCATGTGATCACAATTTTTTAATCATTTTGATCATTTCAGTTTGCATTCTTATCCAATGTAACCAGATTTCGTTTATTGGATGTGACTCTCTGACTAGAACACCTTGGACCCTATTTGGTAACAACTTTACCATGTCATAACGCAAATTTTCCACAAAGTACTGCATAAGTAGTACCCAATGCGCAAACTTTCCAAAAAGTACTGTCTTAAGCCGAGAACGGTACCACAGAAAGAATATCCTACGAAACGAACTAATTCCTAAAGCTATACCATGATGAAACGGTTCTTGAAAGTTTGTCAACCTTTCTTGAACACCCTGTTGGTCTTACACCGTAGGTTTCCAACCTTCAGACGCATTGGACAGTGTGTGTACATGGCTGCACATGCACTCGGCGGCAGTCACGCGATTCGTTTATCAACAACTCGCTGTGGACAGTCCAATCCCGAACCTCGCGTTCCTAGTAATTTGAATGAAATGTCTTATTTCCCAGTTCAAATGGATATTCTTTTAATTTCAAAAATCAATTTCCTAATTCCGGTTGCTAAAATTTCACGGTGGCACGGAACCAGCCGAGGGAACAATGACTGACGGTATACGATAAAGGGATAAGGCCAAGGACGGAATAGTTGGTCTTGTCCGCCGCGCGTCTCCGATGCTGATTATACTGTCATTAGGCAAACTAATTTCAGGGATCCATATGTTTTTCTTAATTTCTATATCGCAATCCAGAGATACGGATGTTCACAAAAAATGTAGTAATTTTAGAGACCATTTTCTGAGTGCACGCACATGCCTAGGTGTGAACAGAATCATGTATGTTACTGATGAAAGTGAGCGCATAGAAAAAGGCGGTACATGAAAAGTGCAATAAGATTATTTGATTTACGTTGCGAGCTTTCAACACCATTTAAATTGAGAAACAAATGCAGAATGCTTCACAAATGCACATCCATATTTTCGAACGAAACTATTTCGTTTCGGGAACTTTAGCTGCAAAATATTCGTTTTACTGACATGCGGTGGAAATTGTAATTTTCTTCGGTAAAGCACCAATGAACGTGGCCGCAACTAGAAGCTTGGCCACGGCTGCATGTGGAGAAATTTACAAATTGACTGCTGGCGGTTTTTGGAGCGTCGCCTCGATGGTAACGACGAGTTTTTTTACGCCAGTAAAGCCGGTTCCCTTTGCTTTTCTGACTCACAAATAACAAAAACGATCACCTTTCTTTTTTCTTTTTTTGTGAGGCAGGAAAGCTGAGGGAATCGGTAGTGCAGGCGGTGTGTGACATCGATGTCGGTAAAATTTGATCATCATTCTTCCATCATTTTAATCTTCTGGCGTTCGCTTCGGCTCTTAAATTTAATCATGCTGATCCTTCCATGCTTCCACACTAATTTCACAATACAAATAGGCGAACCCATGCAGCATTGGCCGTATGCATATGTATGCAGCTACCTACTCTGTGGTGCATCAGACCTATCCTATATGTGTCTGCACCTGGAACGAAACTTCGAAACAGGCAAACCAGTTTAATGGAAAACGTAAAACCCCATCCATTAATTTGGTGGTTGGAATTTCGCTGTCGTTACATATTGGAAAAACACAATGCACGCTGCTTATAATTTAAAGCGGATTAAATTCGAGCGACAGCGCCACCTTCTGGCGGTATAGCTCGGCTCTGAGCGACAGGAAGGTTCCTGGTACGAGGGTTGTTTAAAAAAACTTTGGTGGTCTCTTTTCATGGTTTATCTTACGCTATCCAGTTCTTCTCGTGTATTCTTTTGCGCCAAAAAATTTCGTTGTGTCTGCTGCCCGACCGATGGTGCAGATTTTAAGACTTTTGAGGTTATGCGATTCACGATTATTCCTGATTCACACGAAAATACCTAAACCTCCCCCAATCACTAAAATACCCAAACCAATTCACTAAAATACCCAGACATCTCCCACTTACAAATCCACAACACACCAAGAAAATGACTCGGCATGAAATTATTCATGAAATTTGTGTAGTCAAGACGTGTGGAACCAATCCCGAAATTTCTTTTGCTCGTGTAAAGATTTCACTGGTTACCAAACCTGTAAGGCAAAATTCGCGATTGCCTGCCACTTCGCGGGAAGGTTGCTGAGTTAAAAGCCAGGAATCTGTCCAGGACACATTTCTCAGGCCGGGAACACACACTCCCTCTGCACGCCGTGATCTCAGCCATTTTTACCCAAACAGCTTAATTGTTCCTGGACATATTCCCGACCAGCCCTGGTGTCATAAAATAGTGAAAATAAATTGTCTGTCAGCCCGTATTAAACGGAAAAATTACTCCAGATATATTCATACAGAGCGCTGCTACCGCACACCACGTCAGGCTAATTTTTATGTAAATATAGACATTAGACTCCAGGTAGGTATATGGTTGGAATTGGGATGTTATAGGTGGATTTTGTTTTAAAACAATTATTTTTGGGCTTAACGTGGGTTCCGAGGACCGCTATCTCTGTTTTTACAGCAGTGCCGGTGCTCTGGAAAGTCAAAGCGGCGATTTCTGGGAAAACAACACCCGGGTATTGTGGCTCGATAAAAGAATGGCGTTGAAGCGAAATTATTGCTATGTTCCAGTGTAGAGTTGAAAGGTTTAGTTATTTTTCGCTGTTCTACGCTGTCGTAAAGTACAGTGCGGAGGTAAATCAAAATCGGGATATTATGCTGTCTTTTTTTCTGAACAAGTCATTTGGAGAAGTCAGTACAGTCACAGAAACATTAATGACTCATCCATTTATACAAGAACCTTTACATTGGATCACGGGATTCAGTATTTCTTCTGTGACTGTACGTGTCTTGGTATCATGGATGTGCCATACCAGGCCATGGCTGCGGGCATTCTCTTCGGGGGATGCCTGCCACAGAAACAGTCACAAAAGCAATGATCGACTCCCATAATCCAAAAGGCGCAAATTAGCTTTCAGAATCAAATTACTGTGGCTACACTCTAAACACGAAGTTCAGTTTGGAACACTATGTTTTAACATGGGCTTAGATAGGAGTGTTCTTTTAGGATCATTTATGGAACACCCAGTGTGTTCCAATGTGTTCCAAATCTGTGACATTCCGGTCACAGATTTGGAACACATGAGCGATATGGAACACCTTTAGTGTTCCAATGGAACACTTTAAGTGTTCCAGGAACACTCAGTGTGTTCCAACGGAACACCTTTAGTGTTCCATTGGAACACTTTAAGTGTTCCATTGGAACACACTGAGTGTTCCTGGAACACTCAGTGTGTTCCAATAACAGACCAAGTGTTCCTAAAAGAACACTTCCTATCTAAGCCCATGTTAAAATATAGTGTTCCAACATGAACTTCGTGTTTAGTGTGTATATAATTCTCGAAGCATCAGAATATAGCAATAAATTACCTTCACGAGAATATTTAGCTGTGAAATTGGACATCTCATCGAAATCCCATCGGCAAAATGCGAAATCTCAAATAATCAACACAATCGTGAAAATATTTTAGTCCGTGGATTTTTAGAGCTTGCCACTGATTTTTAACTTTGTGGCACTCTTTCTGTAGTGATGTCTTGCTCCCGCTTGCGCCTTGCTATTCGCAAATAGCCCATTCAGAGAAGAACAGACAATTGTGCAAGCTTTATGGATCCTACATGCTCTTCCAGTGCTTTTCACAACTCCTTTTTGCGCGAACCATTCGGGACTGGAACTACCAACCTTTCGACTCAGCTACCATTTCGGCATTCATGCAGAAAGCTGATATGTTGCCTCTTCAGATTGCTTTTATAAGTTTAAATTCCTGTGACAGCACAATGACGTTTTCTGGTATGCTTATGTCAGTATTGTTGCCATGCAGGTTCTTTGTATTTGTATTGCTGCCATGCAGGTTCTTTGTATTTGTATTGTTGCCATGCAGGTTCTTTGTATTTGTATTGTTGCCATGCAGGTTCTTTGTATTTGTATTGTTGCCATGCAGGTTCTTTTTATTAGATAACTCCTTCTGCCATTTTTGCAACCGCATTGTGAGAATCTGCTTAATCCAAAAGGCCATACAGTTCATTGCAAATCAACCATTTTACATTTGACGTTATAGGCGGGTATGGTTTATACTTAATGGGACTCGATGGACCTCGTATGCGTACCCAAGCAATCACGGGTGACGGATGTACCCCCAATCTATCGTTCAGCGCCTGCGAAGAATTGGTTTTCGATTCGGAAGTTCAGAGACTAATCTCCAATCTTTTGCTATATCTATGAGTATTGCTCCCGGATGATCCATTTCCTCCCTGCAACGCCTCATCGCATAACAAAAATCGTCTCGCCTTTAAAAGCGGGACCCATTTTTTTTCTCCGCAATTTTTCTGGCTTTATGGTCGTCTTAGAGCAATATTTTACAGGCTTAATCACACTTCCGGGATGTATTCGGCTGGTATATCGGGCGTCAATTGATTTTCCAATCTGGTCAATTTCTATGCGATAGAAATATATTCAAGGAAAATGGTTCCAGGAAAGGCCGCGAGCGTCCCGTGCTTCGCTTCTGCAAACAGTGAGAAACCCACATTCAAATATGAGCGTTGTGCCGGGAAAGCGACTTCCTGCTCCCTTAATCTTTGGCCCCCAAATAGCACTAATGCTATTTAGGAGAAATTCCAATCTCACTGCCAATATCAGTCAATACCCGCAAAGCTGGTTGAAAAGTAAGGAGAGGTCAAATGCTGCTGTATATCTCCGACAACCGAACCTGAATTGGTCTGGCGAACCTGAATTGGTCTGACCGAATCTGACGAAAGTAGAGTTCGAAAAGCAAGACCCACTTGGCTTAATTTTGCTTTGTTAGGTTGAACGTCCGAATATCTGTTTGTGGGAGCAAATTTCGGGAAAGATTAGGTGACCTTACTGGCAGACGCCAACCGGTATGCTGGCAACAAGCAATTGGAGACATCAACCGGTATGCTGGCAACAAGCAATTGGAGACATCAACCGGTATGCTGGCAACAAGCAATTGGAGACATCAACCGGTATGCTGGCAACAAGCAATTGGAGACATCAACCGGTATGCTGGCAACAAGCAATTGGAGACATCAACCGGTATGTTGCAAACAGCAATGGACGGTCCCCAATCTGTATGTCGGCAACAAGCAGCAGCCGGACACCAACCAGTATGCTGGCAACAAGCAATTGGAGACATCAACCGGTGTGTTGCAAACAGCAATGGACGGTCACCAATCTGTATGTCGGCAACAAGCAGCAGCCGGACACCAGCTGTTATCAGGTAATAAGCAATCGGCGGACACAAACCGTCTGTTGGTAACAAACAATTGGCGGACGCCAACTGGTACCTATGTCAGCGACGAGCAATCGGCGGCCACTAGTCGAAATGTGCCTGCAAGCAATTTAGCGGACACCAGCCGGTATGTTGGCAACGAGCAATAGGCGGAGAACAACAGGAGCGGAGGCAAGGCAGACCACCATTGTCGGACGAGGCTCACCTTTCTTTCATTCGCATAGGCGTGTTAACAAACTGAGGAAGATTGGGAGAAACGCGAACATTCGGATAGTTTCTCTTCCTGAGCGTAAATTGGAAAGAAAAATGTGGACATCAACCGGCATGTTGGCAACAAAAATGGCGGAGTGGGATACGGAAAGGGGAAGTTTGGTTGCCGAAGAAACAAGCGGAGATTTGAGAACCATGTCTCCGAAATTAGTATGTCAAATAAAATGTATAGCCGGGAATTAGGAGGAGCATCCTTTCGTATCAAAGTGCGACACGTTCAGGATGGGGACTGGAATGCGGAAAGCTTTGTATCAGATTTTTATTTTCTGATCATTTGCATTAAAATACAATTACTCAATACGAAATTATATCCTGTTCAAAAATTAACAACAATCCAAATATGACCGTATACTCGTAGTGCATTTTTGGATTGGCGGCCTAATTTTGCTTCAACGGAATGCCAAAGCTTTTGAAACCAAAATCAGAAAGCATGCGGTTTCCTTCCGCTTTCGTTTTCTTTGGTATTTTTCCGGGGTCCCAATTCTCGGAAGAATGAATGATATAAGGCACGTGTCATTGTCATTATTATTGAAAGAGGTCATTGTGTATAAGGTAGTGCAATTACACTCGAAAAGAAAAAAGAAACAAATCATGGGACGCTGCATCCACGACTGAAGATCTTGTCACCTCTCAGAAGTTTGCTTTCAAGCTTCACTCACTGTTCAGAGTGGGGAGCCTCGATTACTAACGATGTTTCGAAAGAAAACATCACTTCACAATTTTCAGATTTGCAGACCCGAGTACAGGACAGAATTTTGGCCGCGGCCGCCTGTCAAAGATCCCGCAGCATGCAGGATCTTTGTTCAATCGCGAAAAGCAAGAATTCCAGCATTATTTTGCCTTGGAAGAGACAGTCCACACAGTGCCACACTCAAAATAACTGGCTATCGGTAACAAAAAGCAGGAATTCCAGCATTGTGTCTCTTGGAAGAGATATTCCACCCAGTGCCACACTCAAAATAGCTGGCTATCAGTAACAAAAAGCAGGAATTCTTCTATTTTGTCTCATGGAAGACACATTCCACCCAGTGCCTAGCTGGCTATCGGTAACAAAAAGCAGGAATTCCTCCATTTTGTCTCGTAGAAGACACATTCCACACAGTGCCACACTCAAAATAACTGGTTATCGGTAACAAAAAGCAGGAATTCCAGCATCGTGTCTCTTAGAAGAGACATTTCACCCAGTGCCACACTCAAAAATAGCTGGCCATCGGTAACAAAAAGTCCCTACGCATGAATGGTCGTTTTCGTGCGGTTGGACTGGCCATATAATACCATTGTCGTTCGACAGACATCGTAAAATTGGCCATGAATTGTATGGTAATTCGGTGTATATACGAGTGGCGTGTCTGCCAACCGGCGATGACGGAGGAGACTGGCTGTTTTCTCCCGATTTCCTATTAAAGTGGAAATGGCTGCGTTTCGGACTACTTCTCTATTCCTCGATTCACAAAATCAAGAAGACGGGATGATTGATTGATTGGAGATGTGGTACAGGGGAGGCGGGAAGAGGTGGGATTCCGGGGAAATGAAGGAGGTAACTACGCGGAGAGGATGATGAGGGTGGATGTTCTCCAGTGAGAAAGCAAGAAGGGCATGAATAAACGCAAGGAGTGAGGGAAGGGAGGGAGAAAGTGTCAGGGAAAGAGAAGATGGCTTTGGGAAAGATTCGGGCGGAGAATTGGGAATAGGTGAAAAGTACAGCAAGGGTTGCTGCATTGGGGCTGGACGTTCAGTTGAAAAATAGACTTTAACAGAGGAAAAGGGCTCGGTGGGAAACGACTTCGGTGGAAAGTTCGGTGCGAAAAGCTCGATTTTCAAATGAGAGCGCATTGCGTGAATGGGGCTGTCAATGGAAGTCAAGA
The DNA here is from genome assembly GCA_030068105.1 of Sinentomon sp. SZTP_YWyxl. Taxonomy (NCBI): domain Eukaryota; kingdom Metazoa; phylum Arthropoda; class Protura; order Sinentomata; family Sinentomidae; genus Sinentomon; species Sinentomon sp. SZTP_YWyxl. The sequence goes on from JASGXE010019893.1 coordinate 9,147, forward strand.
AAACCTTGATACATTCGGGCGAAATTAACCCCGAAGTAGTTCTCCACCGGGACCTTCTCCACTGTAACTTTGAGGGAAGAAGTGTATGAACGAAATTTGAGCTGAGGGGAGTGAGATGAAATGGAGCTGCAATGGGCTCAGTTGGACGGGTGCCGCCTTTTACGGTCATCATGAAAGAGCTATTTACAGCGGGGAGGAAATTTCATTAAATCAGTGAGGGCATAAATCGCCAATTTCACAGGCAGATGGGTTCCTTTTGTACGCGAAAGGGTGTTCCAATAATTATGGCCGTTCCAACAGGCTGTTGCATTATCAGCAACAGGCTAGAAGGAACTTTTTCTGCAGAGCACCAGCAAAAATGGAACACCTCCGTGAAGTTGCATTGTTCTTAAAAATGCATGTATTGAGACCTCAAGCTTCTATTTTTGGCATGTGTCCTTTATGTCCTTGCTGTCTATTCTTGACTGTAGAAGGCAGTCCATTGTAAGAACGGGTGGGCGCACGCCAATAGCGGACAGCCCGAATTCAAACTCATTCCAACGGTTTCAGTATGGCGATAAAAAATAGAGCGGCAGCCGGTGAATTTCTTCCGAACAACACGACAGGCAGAAGTATAGGAAGACAGGCCGTAAATTGAATTTTCGTCAATCTCGAAGAAGATGGAAGCATATGCTGACCCCTGCCTCCCCAACCCTTCCTACTCTCGAGAAAACTCGAATGGGACAGCGGCATAAAAGCCAATATTATGGACAGCTATACGCAGGATAGATAGATTGGTAGAATTATGATCGAGGAGGTATTTCCAGCGCTTGGAACGGACGCGACGGCTCCAAAGGACGGCTCCAGGAATTGTTCAGGGAATAAATAGTTATATCTCATTTACGAGATGCCTAGGAAATTCTCTGCTCCATCTGCTAGTATTTCACAGGGTGGTCAATGATTTGGCTTCCTGGCAGCGTAGAACTTGAGGCTGAATTTTGGAGATCTGCAAAAATTAAATTTAGGAGTATTTGAACCCTTGAAAATTGGGCTGCAGAAAACAGCGCCGCAAACAAACCTAGTGCTGCTGACAGATCGATAAAGTTGGGAGCAGCACAAATAACGTTTTTACGAATACTGTTCACCTTTTGAAAGCACTGCAAAGACTACTGGGGGAATAATGTTTGTTGCTGATGCAAGGAAGAAGTTAAGCCA
>JASGXE010019897.1:0-10027 GCA_030068105.1 Sinentomon sp. SZTP_YWyxl
TTCATACGAAAAAAACAAATTGTGTTTTTATTGTTTTCATCGGGAATGACAAAAGTTAAAAGAGCAAGTGCCTGCATCTCAACGACAGGGTGTTCGGATTGCGATGCCTGCAATTAGCTATGGTTCAGCGGCCATAATTTCTTCTTCCACACAACTTCAGGCCATGGCAGTTTTCCAGACAGATTTTTTTTATTTGTTTCGACAGAAACGTCGCAAACTGTTGAACTTTTGACTAGTGTGAGCATTTCACTCTGTGAGAAAGAAGTATACACCCATTTCACAACATTCACGCTTGCTCCACAGTCAGACGATTCATTCTGACTACCAATGCTATGCTTGCAAGTGTTTATGATCATATCGGACAGGACATGATCATAAACACTTGATAATAATAACATAATCATGGATTGCAGATAGCATTTTGCGCAATAATGCTCGTTTGGGGCCCTGTACTTGCAAGAAAAAAAATATTTTTTTCTTACCCAAAGGTATCTGAACCTGAGCGAACCCTGTCCCCTCTTGGAAAAAACAGTGCTCGCTGGGGGCCCCGGCCTGCAATCTAAAGTGGCGGAGGGTTGTAAACTGGCGACCCGGCCGCGTATTTGATTAATCTATACGAATCGGGCACTTTTCCATCTAACCGCATGTAAAAGTCCCGAGCCACAAAAAGGCAAGAAAACACTCTAAACATAGAAAATGGGTTAGGTTAGGTCAGAATAGGTTAGTTAGGTTAGGTCAGGGAGGTCAGGTTGGTAAGGTTAGGTTAGGTTAGCTTTATTTTGCTTTTTTGTCCAAGCGCCAAATCGGGACATTACCGGATTCGTATAGATTAATAAAATACGCGACCCGGCCTGTGGGTTGGTGCACCGCCCTTCAAGTTTTCGCAAGTGCAAGGATTAGCACATGCGTTTTTGCCCCTCTCCATTCCCAATTGAGTGCACTCATCGTATGCATGGGCAGAACCACCGGCCCACCCTGTTGCGATTGCATTTGTCAAAGTTTCAATGTATGTTTATTATTGACGAGTCATGCACACACAGACGGAACGCTGAAAACTTTTTTGAAAACTTTCGAGATGTTGCTTGCTGATAAGCGGAGTCTAACCGCACCGCAGGCGTTCGAAAGCAGAGCTACGTCTGTTCACTGGACACGGCCACTTGCTTGCAGTGTTTTTCGTTTCCATTTTCGCCGGACACCCTTATAAATAAATTTTCAACTGCACACCTTTCTGGAACCAAATTTTAAATTGTCAGATTTTTCCAGTGATCTCCATTCAAACTGGATAGCAATGAAGAAGCGCCGCGGCTGATGTAACCGCGGCTTCTCTGCTGGGTTTTCTCGCGGCGGGCAGAGAGAGGAGATTCGGCTTGGCTTCGCAAGCACAGCCTTTTTTCAAACGCAGCCACAGGCTGAATAAAGTGAAATCCCCATTAAGCAGCGGCAAATGTTTGGGCCTTTGTGGCAAGACATACGTCCTGGACAAATTTCAAAGATTTTGGATAAAAACTTCAACGTTACAAGCAATTTTAGTTGCCACTTTGCCATTCTCCAGTCTGGATCCATTGAAAGAGCGCGCTCTTCGTTCTGCCACCGAAAGAGCCCCCATGAGAAGGACGGGGTGAGAGAGACCGATGCCACGCGGTTCTGCTGCACGAGAAGACGCAAGCAGAGTCGATTTGAACACGCCTAGATTTTTCTGACAATTTCAAATTTTCATCTGCGTCGGAAAAAGACTAAAATTCATTCCAACCTGCTAAAAAATGAATCCAATTGTGGTGGCGAGGGGAGAAAATCCTGCCAAATTGCAAATTTTTCTGGAAGAACGTGAACGCCCCTCGTAGATGATGAATGTGTGAAAATACGAGTGATGTTCTATGAATTTTTGAATTTGAAATGGTAACCGAAAAACATAATGAAAGGAGAAAATGATAAAGCTTTAGAAATCAAATGCATTTCTAAAGCGGTTGAACAGTAGATTCGACAAGGCAAAGTGAAGTTTGGAACATTCCAAGAAGGGATAGAAAGTACCTACCTAAAACGTAAACAAAAATACGAGTAGGAGGGAGTTGTCGCGCAGGCTGCACAAGTGCTAATTTTTTCATGCCCCATTTCCAGTTGATAAAACAAGATGGTGAGCGGTGGCAAGGTGGGGACGTGATGTATACATGAGCTGCAGCAAGGACACAGAAATGTCTCATCGGCGTTTATCGGGCTCATGCTTTTGAACATTGTTGCAAAGATTCCACTTTTTCGGGCTGATTGTCAAAATATAAGTGGATTGCTTTTCCAGAAATTCGATCCCAAATTTCATGCTTTCCTCTGCACGGACACTCAATGGCAGAAATGATGGTCCAACGCTTCTTCAATCATTTTGTTATGTATGAAGACGAAATTGCACCAGGGACCCATGTGCCGGCGCTCCGGAAGCAAACTTTCAACGTCTCACCAAAATGTCAAAACCTGTCCAATTTCAATTTGCAAAATGTCAAAACCCTCGCAATAGCAATAGAGGCTCTGTCAAATATCTTTCGGATTTGGGCCTCCAAAATTTTCGCAGGGATCATTTAAGGGGCAACACGACCAATAAGAAGAGGGTAACAGTTCCAAAGACCTGTCCACCGCCTCAGCCGCCGCCTCCGCCTCATCCGATTTGCCGGACCTTGCTGAGGCGGATGAGGCTGATGAGGAGGCTGAAACGGATGATGAAGCTGAGGCGGCTGAGTCGGAGGAGGCGGTGATGAGGCGGCAGATAAGGTCTTAACCACAAATCTCATCAGTATCTTCTTCCCTTTGTTCTTCTTAGCAGCCCTCAAATCCCGACACGCCCCGCAAAAAAACACAATTCCATCCGTTTCTGCAACACCTCATTTTCCGACCTGTCAAACCCGACACACAAAATTGAACCACACGCCTCATCCTCGCTCCCAACCACTTTGACACATTTTCAACACTTTATCCTTCAACATTTTCTACGATTTTCCTACAGAAACACAAGATCAACAAAAATAACGTGCGAAATACGAACTTTGCGGGACCTGCCCAAATTTGATCCCACCAGCGAAAGATGCAGATTTGACAGAGTCAGTGGGCCAATCTGGTGTTTATCTTGACACAAAGATATGCTTTGGTTTGGTTTGTGTGATGCTGGTTTTTGGCGAAAAGAAGCCTTCAAAGACCTTTCGTCTTGTCCTTGTCTTGTCCAACTGCACGAATTTTCAGAGCAAACCGAGAATGTTGGATAACAGTTCCAAACACCTGTTTACCGCATCATCCCCGCCTCATCCGCCTCCTCCGCTTCAACCGTCTCAGCCACCTCATCCGCCTCAGAATGGTCCGTCAAATCGGATGAGTCGGCTGAGGCGGAGGAGGCGGCTGAGGCGGGGATGATGGCGGTAAACAGTCTTGGGAACTGTTACCAATTTTGCTTCTGGAACACCAATTACCCCAAAATGAACCCTGAAATTTCAATATATCTTCAATTTCGGCGAGCGAGCTCTGCCCCTTTGAATACCTCTTGCGATCTGCCTCAAGCACCGATTAGTGGGGTTACTCGCCCCAGACCCCAATCTTGACTGCGCCCAGATCCTTCAACGAGATAAGCCTGGACCCTGAATTCATCGACCCTGAATTATTTTCGCCTCACTAAAAAAGTTTGTCTCCGTCACTGCAGGGACTGGATGCCAAACATTGTGTGAAGTGCAATAAAACAAATTTCTGAGGTCTTTCCGACATCCGAGTTGCACTGTCGAGAGGCAACTTCTCATATGATCCAAAACGGTCAGGCAACAACAAATTTGGAATCTGTTATACTCGCAGGTATACTCAAAAGGGCAAAAACGGCATGGGCATCATTTGAAGTTCATTTTTCACACAGGGAGAGCAACTGCACAATGTGTTTTGTGCAGTTGCGTTCGGGTGCCGTTGCGATAAGCAGTGTCTCCAAGGTGGCACTGACTGAACGCCGCCAACGGGGAATAGGGTACCGACTGCCACCGATCCACATGTGCGTCTGCGGTCCGTGTTCCTGCGAGGCTGCGACATTACTCAACCAGACAAAACATTTCCCGATTTTGGATCTCTGTCATTTTTTCTGCAAATGGCCAAAATTTTGAAGAAATTTTTTGAAATTCAACTTCAAAAAATTTTGGATCGGCCGAGTTTGTCATTTTTCTGCAAACGGTAAAAATTTTTGAAGAAATGTTTTGAAATCCAATTGTTTGAAAAGTTTTTGCATCAGCCGGGATTCGAACCACCATTCCCACCTCGAACCGAAATTCTGTTGAGGCCTTAGACCACTCGGCCACCGAGCTCTGCTGTGATTCCGTCTCAGTCCTGCAGTACTGTATCTGCATGAGAGCAGAGGCTGCTCACTCTCTCATCGGCGTTCGACGACGAACGAATTCCGTGTCGCAAAAACCACCAAATTGGAACAATTGCTGAAGGGACCACAAACCACTTTTTTCAATAGAACTCCTCAACCACTTGCGTGTTTTTGCTCAAAATAGGAGGGTGTGAAGTTAAGGACACGAGGAAAATGACCCCGAAGGAAAAAATCTGGTAGAGTTCACAGTTTTTTGCCAAATCCAGCGCACAAAATGCGGAAAGTCAAAAGGGGGCTTCGCTCGCTTCGCTCGCTCAGCCCAATAAATTAGCACGGCTTTTGGACGCACAATAGACGTCAGCAAATTGACAGCCACGTGCAAATGAATGTCAAATTTTGACGTGCTTCATGTTTCGTGAAACGGTTTTGTTGTCCGGAGCAGATGGATGGACAAAACTTGCAGCTTATCGGAAAATCCATTTTGTACCCACTTACATCTGTTCAAAAATGCTTTCGAAGGGGCGTATGGAATGAAACATTCCAATGAAACAAATGATATAGGGTTTGATTACGCAGTGGATTTCGCTTTTAACAAGAGGAAAATTTTCCCGTGAAGATAATTTAACGCAGTCCTGAGGAACCGTCACGTAAGCAGATGCACTCTCGATAATAGCGAAAAAATCCCGACCTTTCGCCACCAACAGCGAAAAATTCAAAAACTAAAAAAATCAATACTCGTAAACATGCTCGGAAATCACATATGCTATATCAATATCACATCCAAAATCACAATAGAACAAATCACAAATCAAAATCACATCATTTATTGGTAAAATAATGTGATGCTACGAGATCGATAGAACAGCGAAAAAAAGAATAAATAACTTGATGCTTCACTGGAATGCTAAACCAAAACGATCGGAAACAAAGAGAGCGGCATAGACATGACAGCACTGGGCTTCTTAAAAACCAAAACACAAAACTAAAAACCTCCTTTAAATGGATTAAATGCAGAGCGGTGGAAAATATGAACGACTAAGCGAGCGTTGTTTCTGTAGGATTTAAAAGCCTATAAAAAGAATGCTCGCTGAGCCAAGGACGTCGGTCCACAACTTGCTCCAGGATCCCCGGATTAAAAATGGGTATGTCCCTTTTGGCGTGCTGGCCAAGCGCATTCGGAAGAGCTGAAAGCGAAGTTTTCCGAATCGTTCATTTTCTTGACAACCTGTACGGATGGATATAGGCATTTGTAAACGTGATATCTAAGTGAGAACGAACGTCAATCAAAACTCTTTTATGAAATAATTTTATAAATGCTGTGGCTTGAACGTGGTGGCATTTGCCGTTGATTCCATCGAAAACGTGGAATTTCCTTCACTAGCCAATTCTTTGACATGGACATTTCTTTAGTTGACAAAACACCAATTTCACTCACATTAGCGCAAATGTCCAGGGTTGTTGAGGGGATTGCTGGAGGGGTTCAGAAACATTAACAGACTACCTCCATATCGATTAGCATTCGAAAAGAAAACTTATGCTCAATTGGAAAATGTCAACCCTCCGCAATTCGCAAAGCCAGTAAATTTCGATGAAGGCCGCAACAATTTCAGAGAATGGTTAAAACATTTTCTGACAAACGCTTTGCGGACTTTACACAATGCAAAAAATGTCCCTAAACAACATCTCGCTTTAGGGGCGTTGCAGTTTTTCAGTGAATCGTATGAAAAAGCGCTACATGAAATCGCCAGTAAATAACAACGTCGAAGAGGTCTGCATTAGTGCGTCCAAAAAACTGGAGGGGGCAGGAATGAAAATACAAACATTTTTGCGGAGTTAATGAGAGCCAATTCAAAAACCCTGTACACCTATCGGCGCGGGATTATGCTGCCTTTGCATTAAAATTCAATGCAAAGGCAGCATAATCCCGCGCCGATAGGCTACAATTCAAACACCCTTATGTAAGATGAAATCTTAAATAAGATGAAATCGATGGGTTTTCCGTCATTTGTTTTAAAACTCATTGCAAGCTTTTTGAGTAATCGTTCCCAAATGGTGTCGGTTCTTACATCTACCTCTGATGAAACTCCTGTCACTTCTGGGGTTCCTCAAGGTAGTGTGCTGGGTCCACTTCTGTTTTTGATATACATTAACGACATAGCTGTCAACTTAACATCTAGTATCAGGCTATTTGCGGACGATGTCGTGATTTATAGAGTCATTACTTCCTCCGAGGACAGCTCGCTTCTTCAGTCTGACCTCAACCAGGTTTCATCGTGGTGTGACGCCTGGGGAATGCGAATCAACCCCACAAAAACCAAATCCATGGCTCTCAGCAACCGCACATTAACTGCCAGCAGGGAGGTAACTTATCTGATTAAGGACCAACCCATTGAAAATGTCAGTCTTTTCAAATACCTTGGCGTATTTATTTCCCACGACCTAACCTGGAAAGATCACATTAAATTTATTTGTTCCAAAGCAAATCGCACACTCGCATTCATAGGGAGGACCATGCGTTATTCCTCCCAAAAGGCAAAGTTAAAAGCTTATTGTCCCTTGTCTTACCTTTTCTTGAATATGCTGGGGCAGTCTGGGATCCATCAAGTCAGGAGCTAATTTCCAAACTTCAGGTTATTCAGAGGAGAGCGGCTCGTGTGATAACAGGTCGCTTCTCCCGCGATGTCAGCGTAACTAAACTTTTACATGAATTGGATCTTGATTCGCTGGCATCTAGGCGCAAAGTGCATAGATTGAATCTGTTCCACGACATTCTTTCCCATTCACTCAATTTTAGTTTGCCGAACCGCTATTCCATCATAGCCCGTCAACGCAGAACAGATAATGGACTTGCTGTTTACACGCCGATCTTTAAAACTAATGTGATCTTCAATTCATTTTTCCAAAAACCATCAGGGAATGGAATGGCCTTCCCTCGAGTTCAAAATTTATCTCTCATGCACGCATGTCCCTCGGCGTCGCACCTCAGACATGAGTTTTTTTTTCTGGCTCTGTTTGAAATATCTCAGAACTGATTTGTGTTGTGCTGGTCTTTTTTCAAGATTGTTGCTGTTGTGCTTGTTTTTTTTTTCACTCTTTTGTATTGAATTGATTTCTTTGACGAAGCCATGACTGTATCAATATCTTTGTGTGTTCTGTCACCAGTTCATTTGTGACAGTATTGCCTGTAATAAATAAATAATAAATAAAAATAAATGTATGCCAACGGTATGATCAATAGGTACAGTTCGTGCTTCTTTTTGTTATTGACCAAGCAAATGTCTTGAACTGCGTCGAAAGTGTGTAGGTATGTCGTGTCAAGATTTTTGTTTGCGAAAGTCTGCATGCACAGAAAACATTTTCTGGTTTTAATTCTTAGTTTTTAACCGTTCCCGGGTAACGTTCCGGGCGTTTGTGTACGAAAAAAGAAGGGACTCTCTCTTACGTTTGAAGATTGCGCATTAGACTGTTTATTCGTTGTTACGGCAATCTGACCAAATGTCAAACAATTTGGAAGTAATTGAATGCGTCCAACAATTCCATAACAAAAAATAAAGTGTCTCACGATGAAAAAAAAATTTGTTTTCTACTTCAAGTGGATTTCCATCCAAAAAGCACTGTTGATAATATGTTGCGCAGAAAATAACAAAGAAAAAATATCATTGACACTGAAGGTACGGTTGCCGAGTTGCAACCTGCCTTTCAGAAAAAAAAACATGCTTCACTGGTATACACTATGACACTGGTATGCACTTTTTGCATGATGAACCCCCACCAACGCACCGCAAAAATGAATATGTCCTTGTGCGAATATTCCTACAACATTTGCATCAAAGATGTAGATAAAAAAGACCTGCGGATGTGCATAGGTAATGCACGTGCAGAGATAAACACCTGCATGAATTCGGTATCTGCGTGTTCTCCAGAGCAAAAAAGCATACCTACAGAGGCTTTTTCGTTCCTTACAAACGGCGAAACCATCGATGAAAATGGGAAACGCACTACATGCTGCTCCCTGAAAATAGCGTTACGTATTCTGAACCATGTGGGAACAAAAAAGCACAACAACGCCTTTTTTTGTCTTTTTACTCTTAAGCACGCGGTGGAAATTAAAGTGCCAGATTGCAACAACGCTTTCCAGAGATTTCACATTTGACCATAAAACTGGATCAATATTTCTGCAGCGTGGAATTTTTTGCTAAAATCTGAAGTCACAATTTTACATGCATGGCAAGATACTTCCGTCGCCATTATACAAGCAAAGCCTGATTATTTGGCGCAATATGGCGATTTTAACACTTTAATATCTATGTTACAAAAATAAAAAATATGGGAGGCAGTGGCATATTATGGGAGGCAGTGGAATATTTCCCAACCAACCTGTATACTCTATGCACCTCAAATTGTTTGTAGTGTTCAGGAGATGAGAAGGGACTAAATCCTTTGAAGTTATTGATCATGATTATTAGCAGGCGTTTAACAGCACAAAAAGTGAGAGTGATTAATTAATCACGTGCAGGTACATACACACGTGTAATTCTAGCCGCTGGCTGGCGTCGCAATTTGTCAGAGCACATTACATTTTAATTAATTGCGTCAGTTCCGATATAAGCGTGATTCCTTTTAACATGAACGAACTTCATATTTGAATTGCATCTACGTATGATTAAAGTGGAAATAAAAGTGGCAGATTGCAACAATAGGTAAAAACTAAAAATTTAATTTCTATGAAGTGGTGTTCTCTAATTACGAGTAGACTTTCAAAGTGTTGCGTTTTGCGATTGTGGCCAAAGTATTTGTTTCTAGAATAATTATTTTCTACTGTACAATTGGCCTACAACGTACGATTATGTGATACCCGCAGGCCTCGCGAATTGTCACGCCAATAACACGTATATTTCCATGTATAGTAGCGGCGGAAAAAGATTACTCATACATGTGTTTTTCCCATTTGATTGTTGCCTCCGAAACTTTTTTACTCTCTTTTTACTCTTATGCAGTTGGTAGAAATAAAAGCCCCAGATTGCAACAAAGCATTCTAGAGATGTCAGATTTTGACATTAGTGATGAAAGAGGATCTTTTATTTCTACAGCATGGAGTTTTTGCTAAAATCTCAAGTGGAAATTTTTCACATGTATGGGTAATCTTTTTCCGCCGCCACTATACATGCGTGCGGAAAGCAAGCAGTTTATTAGCAGAATTTCCGTTAATTTCAATTAGAATTTCGGTTTTCGGAATCGAGTGTTTCATAAGCGATCAGTTGACGAGTATCAGTCAATTACATAAATCTGACAAACCCTCTTCCCATTTCGCTGAAATTCGTGGAAAATCTGATTCAATTTTCGGTTTTGTAACATATTTTTGTAACATAATTTTGCATATTTCTTTGTAATCTGTTTTAAAATGTGCGTCCCTCGTTTTACAGTAAAATTTCTATTGATCTTGAGTTGTGTGTTTTTAATTATCACTAAAATGTAAAAAACTTTGCATTTTCGGTTTATTTTATTTTATTTTATTTTATTTTGTAATTGTATTTGTATGTGATATTTCAGCTTGTGATATGAATGCAAACATTTGAAAATAACAAAAAGGATAAAAACTTATCAATTGAAAAGGCGACGAAACGATTTTACAGAAATAGGCATGTGGCAGAAATAATCAATTAGCAATAATACAAGAATGGAGAACATATGATGAAGTAAACCTCT
>JASGXE010019909.1:0-14848 GCA_030068105.1 Sinentomon sp. SZTP_YWyxl
TGTTGGCCCAAAGCTTGGCTGGCATTCATCCGATTTTGTGATTTTTGGTCACTTGCAACGCCAACCATTTCTTACTAATGTTCCAGTTTTTACTGTGCCGAAAAAGCATGGTGTTCCGAAGCATGGTCGATTTCAATCGTTTATGTAGATGTCCAAATGCCACCGAAATTCAAGTCATTTTGATAGTTGTTCACCCAGATCAGAGGACCTTGTTTGCAGCAACCTGTTGGTGGTTTGAAAGACAACCCTTGTTTCTTATGCAAAGAAAATATCAGCCACGAAAGAACAAAATATCAATGGTGTAAGAAAGTGGTTCCACATGCAAAGAGCGCACCTGTTGGGGATTTTGCCTCCAGTTAGTGTCTATTCTGCGGCATAGTCTCAGCTATCTACTATGTTTACAGAAGACTCTGGAAACTTTGGGTCAAATGTGTGTCTCAAGCGCTGTAAAAAAAACATTGAGCACAAAGGTAAATAAACAACTTCATGCGCAAAGAAAACGTGAAATTATTCAATTCTGGCTGTTCAGACTTATCAGCAGAGAATAAACAAACATGATTTTGCTGTTGGATAAACACCGGCAAGAAATGACGTTGTTTGAATGAATGAATATTGGCTGAACCATAAGGTTTTTTCAACTACCATGAAGTATGTGCATCTTTCGACATGGATTTCATGCTCAGTTGGTCTTCCAAAACATCACAAGGGATCCAACCGGTCCAGATTAACCGGATCCAACCAGATCCAGATGCGAATCCTTTCAAACCGGTTCAGCAACCGGCACTTCTTCCAATGTGCAGCACAATTTCAGGGTCTTGCTTCATCGTGAACATGGAATTTTAGTGACATCTCTCGGCCAAGTCAACTGCAAGGAGGTGTGACAACGGATGGGCCTTGGCTCTGGAACACTTGGTTGAGTATTCAGGACCCATGTCTCCAAACCTGAGCATTTTTGTTTTAAAACATGCGAGACAAGAATGGCTGCCATGCGGGAACAATGCTGTTCCAGTCACAGACAAACAGAGTGGAGAATGCGGCACTTTGTGAGTCTTGCCCAATCCAGCACCGAGCGGACGCAAGCAGCTGACCGGTTTGCTTTCTGATGAATTAGACAAAAAGTGCCGCTTTGCTGTCATGAGTGTTTCAACCAGTATTCCAGAGGCAAGAGCCAGGGCGTTGTCTGTGCAACTTTCTTTGCCTGCATAACTTTTGAGCAAATCCCAATGACGGAATGAGTATGAATGTGAAAGGATGGCAAAGCACACTCACACACAACAATGCGAAGAAATGAACACTTCCGCAGTTTCGCTCATTTGACTATTTATTACGATTTTAAAACTTCACGAACAATTAAAATCCTATATAAAGGGGTTTGAGATATAAATATTCATCCACACACATGCTAAGTAGGTGTCCAAAAAGTTCATGTGCAGTTGCTGCTCAGAGCTTGAAGGGTCAAGGGGTTTCTCATTAGCCCTCGTTTTTTTTGCTGGGCCGGTTGCTGCAAATGTGTTGCTTTTTTCAGGTCGAGTGGTGTTGCCAATAATTCTGGAAGATCACTGACAACCAAAAATCGTGCTGGGGTATGAATGGTTTTCCTTTGCTTGAGAAGATATAAAATTTCTTCACAAAAGTACGACTCCCAGATATCCAACCCAACTTTTCGGACACCCACCACATTTTGTTCATTTAAGCTGTGAGAAACGATTTCAATACAATGCTTTGCACAAACAAAATGGGACAAGAAGCGTTTTACTTCGAAAATAACAGTAGTTCATAACTGAAACATGACAGTAACACACGAATTAGGTATCTTGCTTTCAAAACTGTGACTCAGCTACTTTGGCATAAATTACGGACAGAATTACGAGTACTTACCAACCCATTTTAAGTATTTACATTTTGTTATGTATACTGGAAACTACATGGAGTTTTGAGCAATTTTTTGACAAAAGGGGTAGTTGTACAATGTATGTTGGTCTCAACAATTATTTTTTTGCAGAAAGAGGTAGCGGTCAGCTTAAATATCTCCCTTAAAGGGAAATCAGCTGTGAATCTTTTCGTTCTGTCTTGCACCTTCGAGAAATACATTTGTGCTTGATGTTTATAAATCTGAATTTTCGAATATTGGAATGCAAGCGTGCAACTTGATATTTCCTAAGTCGCAGAGAACATGCGACAGACATCAACAAAATGCCCTGTCTTCGAAAACCGATGTAATGAAGATGAAGATTTCTCTTGCAGTCTTTGCAGAACAAACAAAAACGATACTAAGAGTTCACAAAAACATTGCATTTTTTGATGAAACTTCTCGTCATGTCTCTTTTTGGCACATTTGTGGTTAATTAATTAATTAATTAATTTTTTCAGTAATTTTTAATTTTGTTGTTGAAATGTAGATGACGTTTTATGAAAGTGGTCTCATCAGATGGAACGATGATTCAGTCGTTTGCGTATACCATTCTGAACACTTCTTTAACTGATATTTGGCCAACTATTGGCATTGCACATATTTGCGTAAAGATTTAAGCGCAAATTCACAGAGCAACAGACGTTTTTCTCTCATCGATAAAACAGCAGGACAGAAAAGCTATTCAGAAGAATATAACTGGAATAAAACCCAATCACCTCAAAACACAAAACATTGTTCACCTTGGCTTGCAAGCTGGATGCTGGATCCACTGTTCAGATAAATGACAGTGCTAACTAATTACATTTTACAATGGAGTACGAAGCATTAGAACAATATTTGCACAGTATTTCTAACCACTTCTCGAGATTTTGCATCATTTTTCTAAATCAATATGTAAAAGTGGCAGTATTAGGAATGTAGTTATATTGTAACAAAACTCCAAGTAATTGAACTGTGAGAACGTCGCGATAAGTAAAATTCCTGGCCAAGATTATAGAAGCAACTCACTTCAATTTTGTTCTAATTAGCTGTCAAACCATGATGAGAGATTGTGGTTCGCATAGTAACTCTTGAGAACCCACAGATGGGTTGTTTGGAACCGGATCTTGTACAATAATTGTCAAGGATGGAGTTCACACATGATAAAAATGAACCTTCGGGGGAAGATTCTCTCACATTTTTAGATAAAAATGAACCTCTGGGGGAATTTTCTCTCACATTTTTTGAAAATCAAGTCTGGAGTTCAGCATTCCTGGATTTGGAAGGAATTGGAAGCAGGAAGTCCTCCTCACACCAAAAAAATATTCTGTTGTTCCTTTTGAAGAAAAAGAAACAATGTAAATGATTGCATAATGCCTAGTTTGGGATATTCATAAAAATATCCCTTTGGATAACAAAGGGTGGAAAACTTTGGTGACATTCGATAAAAAGGGATGAGTCAGTATGACATGGAATTGTTCCTTTTACCCCTGAAACTCTCTTTGCTTTTTAAGAAAAAGGAAGAAACTGCAAAAATATTTCCTTTTCACCAAACGATTGGAGTACTGTTGTCCTTTAGTATGTGCCCAATAAATCTTTTTTCTTGAAAGTGATTGTGAGAAAACGTTTGGGATTGCGATTCTCTAAAGTGGCAAATGATCATGTCAAGATAATTTCACCTTTTCAATTACGGGGTTACTTCGAAAGCTTTTGATCAAGACACGGGAGTCTGCTGGGAAAATCGTCACTTCTGTAAAGATGTCAGCTTTTGCAGTCAATATGGAACATAATTGAAGTCCAAGCAATTGAAATTTGTACAACTTTTGAGACAACTGTACAGCTTTTGTAGAGGGACCTTCGTGCAAATGTTCTTTTCATCAACCGATTTGGCTCAAACTTCCGCACACATTTGGGGAAAGCAGGTGGTGAAAAAACATGGTTGCAAGTGAATCGTGAGTTTGTAGACTGGCCGTTTTTGCCATGTTGGAGAGCAAAAAGTGGCATAGCCATACTTCCTGATGCAAAATTTCAGCCTGGGACCGTATGCAACTGGCATGAAAAAAAAATGCTCCTGAGTTGAATGGTAAAATGTAGCTGAACTCGCAGTTTCCCTCTGCTGCAGTTCGCCTTTAGTCTTTTCTAAAGAAAACAATTACCCAAGCAGTGTTTCATTTGTGCAAGTTTGTTCTCAACCTATTTCCATTTTAAACGCTCCTTTACTTGTCCAAATGGTTGTGAGATGTTTTTTTGCAATTTTACAAAAATTTGCTTCCCTTGTAAACGTTCATTTCACTTCCTGAATGGATTTTAATTTGAATGTTAATTTGTGCTTACATTGTGATGTCGAGGCGACATCACAATGTAAAAACATCACAACGACAAAACAATTACAGCCAGGTACACAAAATTCCGAGATGTAAGATGTCCTCGCAATTGAGACCGATTTAAACAATACTCGTATTGTTTTTAAACATTTTCCACCATCCGAAGGTCCCCCCAGCAACTCACTAATCACACTCACAGTAATATATTATGGGGATCTTTTAAATTTTCAAGAAAACAACAAAAGCAGCACCATCTTTCACAAATTATACAAAACTACAGAACAATAAAAGAAAACAGCTTTATAATGTTAAAATTATGCATGTTGGTTGACATCGCCGATCTAAGGCATTGACAAAGCAAGCATCTTCTCTGGAAGTGGGAACTGGAAAATAGGGGAAGGCCTTTCTGGGAGATTTTGTTCAAAATGAAATACGGTTGCTGCATGACTTTTTTACTGTCAAATTGTTCGACATTTGCAAGTGACAAAAGCAGACCCAGTCTTTCTTAGGAATGACTAGCTCATCATCGAAGTTTGGCAAATGTTGACAGTGTGGACACGGCGTTGAAAACTTCCCGAGACAATTATTCCACTCTCGACATCAACAAAGCACAAAGTGCATTGGAGCTGGGGAGTCAAAGAGTTCCTTGGTTTACAGGCTCAGCATTTTCCGGTTGTCACCTCATTGTTTCCATGTGGGGTGACTTCATACGTACGTGTTGAGCATTTTGGTTCACAACCAGAAAAAGCAAAGCCCACAGGAACTCTTTGGACTCCCCAGCTGTTATGTACTTGGTGCTTTGTTGATGTCGAAAGTGAAATAAGTGTCGAAAATTTTGCAACGACAACACGGTGTCCACGCTGTCAACATTTGCCAAACTTCGATTATGAACTGTTGATGATGAAAGAGCACAACCGTTATGCTCTGCTCTTTCTCATCGATGTTTTATCCAAATGAGGTATCTTTATGGTTGCCTGTCCATCGTGCTGCCCACATACTTCGGCTTTGAAAAACGAACAGCTCCATTTTAATCAGAAAAATGCATCTGACCACTTAACAGCGGAATACAACGAACAGTGCCTCCTGATAAACTGCACACACGGCTCTAGTCTTGCTTTCAACAGTGAGGAACTCGAAGCTCATTTTTACAAGATCAATGACCATTCTGAGCAGAGATCAAGAACTTGGATTATAACATTGAGAAGGGTGATCCACAAGTATTAACTTTTCGGAATATTTGTTTTTCCCCTATTGGAATCCCAGGTACTTCCCTTCGTCATCCACACAAAGTTGCAATATCAGTCACTGATAACATGACGTTTATGGAGGCAGTTGCAAATAGCTTTGGAACCTACTTCACCCCACAGGTTAAAGGCCATTTCCCTTGGCTGGGAACTTTCTGACCGCCTCATGTAAGTCAGACTCATAAGATTATAATTCTATGCATAAGTAAGTACTTGGGCAAGCAAAACGAACCAAGAGATATAAAGGCATACTGCGACATTAGTCCCTTCTGCCTCCTATGCCATTAATCGAGCCCACCTAAACTTTAATTGTTTGAATCTTATTAGGTTTGATTCATGTTTGTAAAGATTGACATAAAATGCAACATCACAAAAATCCACATTTTCCAACAGACGCTGGCTGAACGATACAAGAGAGCAACAATACACGTAACGTGGCTAAAACATCATACAAGATGAAGCACGAATCAGTCGAGAACACTACGAAATGGCACAAGTAAAATCAAAAGTATCTACAGCAACACCCGACTGACTGGCAAGAATACAAATACTACAGAGATACAAAATTCTAATTCATTGTATTGATCACCAGATTGGAAAAATGGCAAAAGTAAAAATAATTCAAAATCAATGTTGAAAGAATCACGTGTCCAGTTCTTGTTCTTGAAAATGTTTTATTCATTGGCAGGCATGGTCCACGACAGGACACCAAGGTTGGGTTTGACATACTCATGGGATCAAAAAATGCTCCATTCTGAACAAGACTGTGGGCCAGGGCATGCAATGCGACAAAGAAGTTTCTCTATTGCAGAGCAATAGCATTTTTTGATGTGCTGGGCATGGACTGGGAACAGCTGTTCTTACCTTTGTACTTGCTCACAACGAGGGGAAAAGTATTTGGGTACAGTATTTGAAGAGGCATAACTTGACAGTACAAAGTGGAAAACACCATAGTTCAAAGAGCTAAACCAGAAGGAAGATAGGAAACTTCAGAGGACTGTTCAACCTAAGTAAGATAACTTTCACCAGGGTGAAGGAGCACACCTTGCGAGACCATTGTTGCCCTGTCCTCATATCCGACTGGTCAAAAATTGAATTGTGATGGCCGCATTCTATGGTTATTGCCAGATTTATTTTGTGGAGAGGAAATCATCAAACTTTCCCCAGTGAGAGCGATTTCAAGTTGAACCAAAGGGGATTGTCCACATCATGGTGGCATGTTCCTCCAACCTTTTGGGGCCCATATTTCAGGTTAATGGTCCACTCCACATTAAAGACATACATGCATGGCCGAACTTGGGGTGGGAGGTCAGAAATGCATGGAAGTCCTTGTTGAATTTCAAAAAAGGTGTTTTAACGTAAAACACGACAAGCATTGCAGAACAAATTAAAATATTATTTTCAAATCGACAATTAGGTGGTCCATCTGTTACGAAAACGTATGAGCAGTAAGCGGATGGCATTGCAGTTTAGCGTAAAATTAATAATCATTTTTCAACCAGTCAATCACATTATCAGTAAAATCGGTCGCAAGAAAGCACAAGAACATTTTATGCAACTCGCAAATGCATTTCACACTCAGTGGTCAAATTCACAGTGTGATTAAAACCGTTAGATCCCAACACTTTTGCTGTCTAAATCCGAATTTGCTGTTGTAACATTTCATAACGAGGTATCCTGCTTGCATGCTTTTAGTATCTTCAAGCTGACATGAAGTTACTATCTTCTGGGATTTCTTCTGCAAGCGCAGTCCTCTTCAAAAAGCCTCATATCAACTCAAGAAAAATAATTTATATTTTTTAATTTTCTACTTTTTGGACTCGATCGTCACATTTTCACCACCTTGAAAATCAGAGACATAAATCAGTTTTGAAATGCTTGGAGTCAGTTACGCAATGCGAAAAATTTATCTAACTGCAGGCTTTCTTTATCCCAAGGATAAATTAGGATTTTGCAAAGGTAACCGATTCTGCAATAACAAGCTGGCTCAATTTGCAAGTTCAACTCTTCTAGCTAAACAAATGCAATGAATTTGAAATGGAAATTCACAGAAAACAGCAACAAAAATTTGCCATCGGCAAATATACAAACACCAAAAACTATCCATGACAAAATCAATATAAAAAAGAGATTTCTACTCAAAAATAAATATGCTTTTTCTAAATAAAAATGCAACTCTAAAAAATTCAAAATCAAAAACCCGGTCGGCATTTGCAAGTACATTTTGACCTTCTCATTGTGAATAGTTTTTGCATCCCTTAATATGCTATTTAAATTTTGTAAAATTATTCAAATTGCGTGCGTTCGAAGTCCAGGAATACAGGTTCTTTTTGCAGTTGGCAGCATATTTCCATTATGTACCCTATTGAAATCTTCCTCATAACGTGTAATAAAATCAGCATAAGTAGTCATTCCGACAGATCTGTAGCGGCAAGTCAAGAGGACAATTCAAAAACAATGATATCAAGCCACATGCATGCACAGGGAATGACTTTGTTGGCATGATCTCAACATGATTTGAATGTGTTGTGGAGAACACAAACTTGCAACAAGTGCTTGGCGACCCACCGACTCAAAGCAACCCACCGACATAAGGAAGCCAAACCTTTTTTATCGTCCTCATTTTCCTCCCTCCTTTCAGATTTATTACGTACACTTTGACTAACCCAAACTTTATATCTGACAATTTCTCAAAATCCTGTAGATGGATGGCTGGTGTTCCTTCGCATGGCTGATGTTCCTTGAATTTCAGCTTGCCAATTATCATTGCAGCCCGTCCATCCACTACCGAACAGTCGACAGCCGTGGGGGGGAATTGGACGAAAATTAAGGGACTTCTGTGAGTCAACTTAGTTTTCTTTTGTAACATTCATAACACTGGTGTAATGCTAAAAATATATTGGTCTGTGGCTTCAGCGCTTGACTCAGGAATGATGTTATTCTATGGTGTAAATGGGGATGCAGTGAATTTCAAAATCGTTAAAACTGACAAATTTTGCGGGCCCTTAAAATATAGACAGCAGACGGAATTATCAAAAAATTGAATTTCTGCCAAAAATTTGGATTAAATCGACACAACCATCCGATAACACCACCAGTTTGGCAACTACTTAATATTGAGACCGTTTAAAACACGAATTAAGTCAACTGATGCCTAACTTTGTACAAAATCTACAAGAATGAATCATTATACAAATAGGGAGAAACCAAATCTGCGTACTGAATTTTTTAAGAGTTTCCTAACAAACATCTCTGCCCTGTGAATAGAAAGTTGGATGTTTCTGAATGTCGGAAAGTATCATTTGGAGCAGCCAATTTCGGGGACGTTTTGTTGATCCAATACTTGGACCAACAAGCAATGGGCGGACACCAAGACGATGGTTGATAGCAGGAAATGGTGTGAGAGCAGGGGGTTGCTCGGGTTTGGTTGGCTTAAAAAGGAAATCAGGGACAGGAAACCACAAACCAGCCAAATTTGCGACTCCAAATGTAATCGGTGAAAAAGAGTTGATCCATCACAAAGATTGGAAAATAAGACTGCAAACAAAGTGGCACATTCCATCGTGTGAGAAAGCTCTAGCCTCCACAAGAGCTAATTCCCAATATCATAATGAAATGAGATCCAATCACTTCTCATCTCTCAAGAAAATGCTCTACCCTCATGGCTCTCTTTGACCAGGTGAGTCTGTCTTTTGTCTACCAAATGAGACTGTCTCATTCACGATCTGTGATTGTTGCATTCATTTCCTCAAATCATGACAAAAGTCTGTTCTGACGATTGGGCTGGACTGTGTGTGTCTTTAAAGTCGACTTCACCAAGTAAAAGAGCAGCTGAATCCGGACCTTCCAAGTTCACGTTTTTTTCTGTGGTGTTAATTAAGTGTCAACCTCATGTGACTTTAGACTTTATATCACAGTTTCAACCTCTCGCATCCAACTTTGTTTCACTTCTGTGTCAAGCTTGAGATTCAATATCCATTAGGGTCAGAAAGTGATCTAACGCACTGTCAAATAATCCCAAAGCCCCAATCCTTGGAAAGACAAAGTTCGAATCTCTGGAATGATTTGGTGCTTACGCATTGCACAAGTTCCAATGTCATGAACGAATACGAGGTTGGGATCTTCTGCAAGTCGTCACAATCTCGACAAAGTTGTTGACTAACAATGCCACTTGAGCACTCAGCAATTTGCATGCTGCTTTTGGATTTTGATTTCAGATGGAACACATATGCAATCCGTCCCCATGAAAAAATGGCTGATCAATACAACACCTGCAAGGATGTTGGACAAACATCTTGCAAAGTCAGAGGAATCGATAAACCTCATAGCTGGCATAGTTTTGAGCAAAGTCAAAGTTTTCACTTCCAAGAGAATAAAAGAATGCCAAGTGGGCAGACGGATGACAAATAAATACGACCTAGTATGAAAACGTGAGCATAATTTTACAAAATATTGCTACAAAGGTGGTAAATCTACAAGAAACATCAAATTCTAATCAGGATACAAAGGATGATACGCAAGTCACATTCACATAAACCGTCTTTTTTGTCAGAAAACATTGCACCCATACATGAACAATTTGCAAGGTTATGCATGCTCTCCATCCAGTTAAAAGTGAAATTAACTTCTAAGAATATTCCAGATTCATAACAAATTTGCACACAAAGATGACTATAGTTATGTACAGGTATTCCGAGATGAATGATTTCACTGGAATGTTCCACAATGAAGTAATCTTGACTGATTGTGTTGACTGGCATCTGATGGATACAACGATTTCCAACGTCTATTGATAATATTCCGATGGTTCCAATATCCTGCACTGCTTGCTTAGAGTCGGGTACTGGCCATTGTTGGGTCCAAGGAGAGGGAGGGTACCATCATGTCTCGAGAGTGAGGCACCATGAGGCCCATACGGCCCATACCCACATGGACCTGGTGGCATCCTGCAGGTACCAGGATAACCCCCTCTCCCATCCCCTCCATACTGCTGCATAACAGGCCGCTCTTCTCTGGCACATCTCCCATTTCTGCAATGGTTAATTTGGGAAAGAGAGCACGGTTTGAGTGGAGGGTCAGGTGGATTTGGGTCAGGAAAGGGATGGTTAGGGTGGAAGAGAGAAAACAATGAAGGTCATTATAATGCATAACATAATAATGGCTAGGAGGCTCATACATGTAGAAGCATAGTGATCGTTGAAATATGCTATCTCGGTCTGACTGCTGAAACAAGTTGAATTGCCCCATTAACAGTGCTCTTTTTTCTTAAACAATGACAGTACTCTCCATGAGTTGAGAATGGTGTAGCATGTGTCTTCCGCCAGCTCCACAGTTGATATTCTCAATCACCATCTTCTCAGTTGCAGAAGAGAGCAGATGTCAGAGCATTTCAAGGCTTTGTTTTTAACAGTTAGAAAAGCTCGATAAAATCATTGCAACTGAACGATGGACCGTTTCCACCACCAGACAGAATATGCAGCTGCAGCCACAAAACAATGGCCATTTTCCCAGTGAAAAATGTAAAAAAGGCATAGATTAAATATTTCCACATATTGAAAGTCATTGCGGGGTCAAGGATTTGTTCATCACATTTTTCAAACTTCTGATCATTCCTGCCAGCTGCAGAGTTATCGCAACCAAATTGGTCAATTAGGGTGCGCAACATGTTTGAAATTTTACAGGAGCAACAAAAGTCAAATGGTTTACTTCGTGGTCTGTGTTCAGTGTTGGGATTTTCTTACCGTTTCCTTATGCACATTTGCACCTGTTGCTCTGTTCCGTTGGCAGCAAAGCCCTTTATTTAAGGAGTTTTGTGTTACTTATGTTAATTTGGTAAGCAAACATTGCAAGAAAAATGCAGTGGAATTTTCAACACGTTCGTCATGAAATGTCAGGCATTCTTGCCACTCATTTTTGGTTTCGGTGGTGAATTTTCACATGCCAAGTAGACAAACGGTTCCCACGCATGCCGAATTTCAAATACAGTTCTGTTTAGCAGTGTATCTCCCATTTTTTCTATTGGAAGCGCCTACAGAAATCACAGGATAGAAAAAGGTGCTCTGAAGTATTTTTGAACAGCCCTGGAACATCTCACAGAATTTCAGTGATGGATTTTGTGGGCACAATTCAGCCAGCCAGAAGAGTTTTAAAGTGGCCTCTCACCTCCGGTGCAGTGGCGTGAAAGAGTTGTCGAAAGTACATAATTTCGATCGAGGAAATAGCACTGCACACGTATCATTTCTAATTTAAAACTACAGCATGAAAAGCAAGCGTCTAAATACTGAGCAAGCAAAATGCGTAAACATCAACTACAGCACAGTAAAACCGAGCCATCTAGATACAAGCTCCACATAAACTCAATGATCGCATGATAGTCCAACGATGAAAAGATCACATCCTGTGGGATGACGAGGGCACCTGATATATTCCGTCGGTATAAAATTGTTCCTTCTACCTGCAGAACGGTAAATTTTTAAAAATGGCAGGGGTGATTTGCAGAGTCCAGCGAGAAGTAAGCAATGTTGATTTTTAACAACCCATCAAAAAATTTTGGGAAAATTTCAACAATGCGATTTCATGATGGAAATTTACCGATGTTTGCATTGAAGAGCAAAAACTGATCTTCGCCAACCGCAGTGCTGGTCAGTAAACTTTGGATTTGGATCCAAATAAAAGCTAATTGACATCCTCCTCACAACACGTTTAATTCATGACACATTGAGGCTGATCTACCGGACACTGATCACAACAGGACAAACAAACAATCTGCCTGTTTGTTTTTTGCTGGCTTGATGAATGGCAAAACGCATGATCACCTGAGCCAGATTCATGCTTCAGGAACATGATAATTACGTATTTCATTAAAGGATCATACCGTGAGTAGCTACCTTCTTGCTTTGACAAGGCACATGATGAATTCAAGCAAGTTCATAAATTAGCACCAATCGTGAAATGAATGGCAAATCCCAGGCTAGCAGACATATTTAGCTCCACCAGCAACTTTTTGCTAAGGGAATCTCTTTTATGGTGTTTGCCTTTTAAAGGGTGGTATGTCATATTTGATCCATTCGTTAAAGCCAAGGTTGGCAGATTAGCGAAAGCGGTGATAAAAAAATTTTCGCGTCCATGGGAGACACTGAAAATCACCATGTGAATTCGTTTTTCTTACTTGACCTCAGAACACACAACATTTCCAGTCAGTGCTGTCAGCCACTTTCTCAAGACAGTGCAGAAAGTTTACATTCCCACACAAGACAAAAGTCCTGCACATTTGGGATGTACATTCTAGCTGGGCTCTAACTGGTGTGAATGCCACAATCACAAAACAAGATTTTTTCTCTTCTTTGGTTCATTGGAAAGAAATGTTTCCGATGCTCCTCCATCGTGAAGGGAGGCAACTTTTCAGGAGAGAAAACTTGCGGAAGTGACTCGAGGTTGGCGCCAAGTGATTGGAAATGTTCGTGTGAATGTGCATTAAAAGCATTGTTGTCAGTTTCCAATTTGTGCTACGTAGGCTGTTCAAGTTCCAACTGGCTTTAGCCAGTAGCACTGATCCCGAGACGTTTCATTTCTTGCACACTTTGACATCGGTCTTTCAGTGGGTTCCAGGCAAAATTTCAGTTCCGTGATGTGCATAGTTTCTTTTTTGTTGTTAATTTAGTATGTCCGCCTCCGTTATCCGACAGTCTGAGCGAATTTGTGCTAAAATTAGCGTCACAGTCTGATATGATTTGTGATCCACAGAGGCCAATTAAATTAAAGAAATGATGATGGCCATATAGCCAGATGCTGTGTGATCACATTATGCTAAATGCATGAGCTGCAAGGTATGGAATGCCCAATCATCTTTGGGAAGGAATGGGGGCAGCTTTTTGGGGTTTTGGGGGATTGTTCTGGGGGATTGCCTTAAACATGGAAAAATCAGCATAAACCAACTTCAGGAATTCCTGGTCCAGAAAGCAAGATAGGAAATACATTGCAAAAGTCAAGGGAAGGCCCCAAGACACCCTTATCCCAAAAGTCTGCACCCTTGCTTTGAAAAACAAGGTTGGAGTTGAAGCATTTCTTGGCCTCAACATCAAATTACTGCCCAATCATTCCTTTTTTGCACGCTGGCACCAGCATATTATCTTCCTTTCCCAACCTTGGCTTAAGAAAACAATTGGGTGCACCTTTAACCTGCCATGGAGCTGAAAGTGGCAGTGGACGAGTTGTTTTTCGATAACTGACGAGGGCTTCTTCTGAAAGAACTGGTTTAACTGATCCAGAGATGGTAGAAAGGTGCCAATTTGGCAGGGAGCTACTTAGAGAAGGTCTAGACGATCCACCAAATTTCAGCCCAGAAATCCATCGATTACTTGCCAAAGTCAGGCGGAACTTGAACAACCTACGTAGACTTTTCAAAAATTGCAAAACATGAAACAAGAAGGCTTTAACCTGTTTTGGAGAAAGCTACCTGTCTTCATTTTCTCTCTGTTGTCACATGCATTCTGATGTTTGATTACAGTCTCTAGGCTCACTTTCTAAAGCCCTCTTTGAATGTCTTCTGGCTCCTGTCGCAACAGTCCTGCATGTTGTAACTTACAAAGTTGATCGGGTATTGTATTTTTTGCTTTTCACCCGTAGCCAGGATTTCAGGTTGTGTACGCAAATGGCCAATAGTCATACGAAGTTGATTGTTGTTGAGGATATTTGCTAACATTGCATCAACGTGTGAAAAAATGAATCATAACTTTATCCATGGGTGCCAGTGCTTTGTCATGTGCAGCAAGAAGCTGCTTGTGGTTGGTTGCGGACATTTCTGTAAATTTCTGACGGGCGGTGCTCGTGGGTGATTTGCTCTTTCGCCAAGAGTAGCCTGAATGAGTGGACATTATTCAGGCATGTGCAATTTTGTCCCAACCCTCAGTGGTCGTAGGAAATTAAATGACGTGGGAGACCATTTTGGTTGAGACCACCTGGCGGGCTTTTCGTTTCCATTGATGAACCAGGATAGTCCTGTCGTTTTCCTATCTATTTGGTTATTGGGGTTCAAAAATTTATCCAAGTTTTGTTCCTGGTGTGCCCGGGTGAGTTGGCAGCATGATTGGGCAACATGGTCAGTCCAATGGTGACTGAATTCTGTTCTCTTTCCAGCATGCGGGGAGGTACTTTGGAGACCGTCCACTTTCATTGCTGCCTCAAAGGAGGGGGGGGTGATAAAATGGCAAAAAACAGGATTTGCTGGGTATTTTCCTCTTTGGTATCACCAGATAGATAGTCCATATTTTGCTGATTTCAATGATACCGCATTGCCATTCTTGTTGGTTGCTGGGAAATTGCTAGACTCATTCGCATGACAGCATAATTATTCTGTTACATCAAAAATTGTGCAAGATGCGTTTATGGCA
>JASGXE010019916.1:0-19916 GCA_030068105.1 Sinentomon sp. SZTP_YWyxl
GAATTCACCGTACAGTGATAGCAGCAGTGCATATGCTGGTGGTTCATCTGGTGGTCAGGTGTTCATCACGAGTCATTGTTTACCATCATCATCAGATCAGGAGCAATCAGAACCAGGGGCAGTTGGAACCAAAGACCAACATCAACGTACCACAGAGTCACCAACAGAAACCACAACTGTTCCTCAATCTGCAACAGGTATTTCCAATCTAATCTTTCTCTGTCCTTTTTGTTTTCTTCCCTTTCCCACTTGTTCCTGCTCTTGTTGTTGTGGAGTCACTGAAACAAAAATGACTATCTAACAGTGAATGGGCCCCTACAGCTGCGGGTTGCATTCTAAAAGAATGTGTTTTTTGTCGCGATGTCTGCTGGAATTCAAAGAGGCAGATTATTGAGGCTTGCGAATCCCCAGTGTATCTTTTCTCCAGGAGAATAAGTGTAGCAAGTGCCCGAAGTTGGACCTAATTTTCCAAAACCTGATGCCGGCATCCGTTCGTTTGGGCGTAATTTGGCATCGTTCAGAATGGATTAACGTGGTCTCAGATGTGCTGCTTGATGATCTAAATTTCAATCATTGCATTTGTTAGCCTTTCCAACAAGACCTGAAAAATCTGACAGCCCATTTTTCTCTGCTGTGACTGTGCACGATAATTGGCTAGAATGTATCCATGTCCCACTCCTCCCCTGCCCTCCCCTGACTTTCGGCAGGAATCCCTTCCTTTTTGGGGATGCACTCATCGTTCTCGATGATGGTAAAATAATGGAGGTTACCTATCTCTTCATTGATGACTTTTGACCCAAGACACTTCTTGGTGTGTCGCAGCTGTTCAGCACGGCTTTATCTCCACGGCTCATGTGTTATCCCAGCTGCGGTCATGCCATATCAGGAGAGAAGATGTAAGTTGAAGTGGTGGACAGCTCAGCACAAAGGTGGTCTCTGAGATGATTGTTTTGTCCTAAGTCGGATAGTGCGGTCAAGCAGCACTTGACTCAGATGCGAAAGGGCCCCGGTTCAATTCCCGACCAGATTGCAAAAATAGAAGTTTGAATGTTCACCTGATGCAAAGGTTGGTATCGTACGTAGGTATCTAGCTAGAGTGATAAAAAGTGCACAGGTCGATATTTCTGGGATAACGCATGAACTGTGGAGATGAAGCCATGCCGAACAGGTGTGACATGCCAAGATGCGGACAGGTGTCTTTTTCGAGGAGTAGAGTCCCCTTAGTATTTTTATGGTGACTGCCCGTCCCAACTCACGCCAACAAAGGGCGCTTGCAGGCTTCGGACTGCCAGAGGCGTGGTTAGCAGCACCTTTAATTTATATACCACCACTCCAGCTAACGTTTGCATGGCGGTGGGCTAGAGCACTGGGTTAAAGGGAGAGGCTCCGCTTCGGCAACGGGCCGGCAGGTGACCGGAGAGGCTGTCCAAGTTGTTGGGTCGCAGCTTCTTCTCAGGCTCCGTCTTAGGCTGCGGGCTCTTTTGGCTCCGTCTTAGGCTGCGGGCTTCTTCTTTTGCTCCGTCTTAGGCTGCCGGCTCTTTGGCTCGGTCTTAGGCTGCGGGCTTCTTCTTTTCCTCCATCTACCGCGCCCGCACTGGCATCACCTGACTCCGACAGCGGCCGGTCCCGGCTTCCCGCGGTGACCTCTCCTACGCTCGTCTGCCTTGATTTGCAAGGGACGAGCATATTTTTACGAGCTTTTCAATGCGAGGGACTTTGCCTTGGCCACGCCGGGCCCAACAGCAGGTTGCCCTCATATACGAAAAAATAGGATATTTCAAATCGCAAACTGTCGATTCAAGGCAAATTTTATTCACGCCGAGCAGTCCGCAGATCAGGGCTTGATAATGCCACGACAAATGAAAATAAACAGGACAGGATGTCCGCAAAGAGCAGTATGCTCTTGCACTTTTAGTCAAAAAGTCACCATAGAAGAGATGATCATTAGCAACTGCACCAGACACGACAAAAGTCCATTCGGAATTTTTAAGAAATGGAGGTCACGAACTGATATGCAGTTGTTCTTTTGACAACATCATGATGTGGAACAACATGGCCAACCAATTGGTGCCCATCATAAATTCTCTTGTTGATGCCTCAAAGATCACTAAAAAAAGAAATGAAAAACGAAATGAATGGATGAATTTCAGTGTCTGTGCTCTTGTCGGTGTTGATTGCTGCTTTTTATTATGTTTTACTTTAATTGGTGGGGTTTCTTTTCCTTTCATTCTCAATCATGTGAACATGTAGGAAACTATCCAGATGAACAGCAGAGTCAACAGCAACACCATCGTCATCAGCATCATCAGCCAAGCCTGAAGAGTGGCAGCAATAAGGGCAGTGGCAACAAAAGCAGTGGTGGTGGCAGCGGCAGTGGCGGCAGCAGTATTAAGGAAATTCTGAAACAGAAGAGACACATGTTGATGGCAAAGCTGTCGTCCCTTGAGTCGGAGGTTGGTTTTCTTTCTTTTTCTCCTTTGGCATTTTTTCACCTGCCCCTTTGCTCCAAGGCTGCACCAAGGCCCTTTAATGCGCCTACTCAATAATTCCTTGCTTCCCCCAAATTGACTTTCCACAAAAATTGCCGTAAACGGTCCATTTCGCTACCACAAGACCGTCGACGTTGCTGGCAAACACATTTCTATTCTAGGACCCGAAGACTGTCGGGACAAACAAAAAATGACCTGGCAAGTCAATTTTCTATCCCAGAAGACTGCCAGCCTGAATGACGATGATCTCAATGAAGACTATTTCCGAATGGTGCATGGCCTAACTAAAATGACCTTATAAACTTTATTTCTATCCTGGTAGACCGCCTGCTTTGGTAACAATAATAATTGTTCCTATCGGATCAATTCAGTTTTTTTTTTGTCACGCTCCCAGCCTGCAAGGCACCCGAACATGCAGAAAGTAGGTACTTGTGATGCCAGCACATGTGTGATTATGGTGTGATGTGTCAAGGGACCACATCAATGGTCCACCTACCTCATCAATCATCACCATCCTCACCTTTATTCTATGAGGCACACTGTAACTTTACTCTCAGACTGCTACATTTAGCAGTCGTTTCTCGTTTTTTTTTTCAATTTCAACTCACAGGCAAGGACACTAGGTAATGTAAAGGGGGAATGATAGAGAGAGACCCACAGAACTGGTCTCTCTTATCCAGTGGAGAGGTGTCGTTCACCCAAGAATGAGCAATTGGTCGGTCTATAAATAAAAAGCAAAATGAGCAGTTTGAAATTTGAATGTGAGTGTGTGTGGTTGGTCAGCAAAGAGCTGCTGCTGCAACTCCTATCCCATCAGTCTTCTGAGGAGGCACTCTCCAAGGGCAAAGCGGCCTACAGATGCAAGGGAAGAAAAACAACCGAACTGGAAAGGAGAGAAGAGTTGCCTGCATCAGGTGGACGAGCAACAAGGGCCCAGCATGGCAAACCTCGAATACTCGGGGGATTTTTTGCAACCTGGGAGAAACGTGAAAATCTTGGTGATAATTGGAAAAAGCCCTGAAAATTGCAAAAAAAAAATTGGAAAGGCAGGTTTTCACGACACTTTATCAATGAACATTTTTTTTTTCTTTTTTCCAGATGATGATACCTGGGTACCATTCTTGTTTTGTCATTTTGTCTTCATCAGCCCATCCTTGCCGTGTCCTATTCGACCAATTTTTTGCTGAAATGTCAGCGAATGAACCATGGAAAACTGGAAAAACTCGGGTAATTTTGTTTTTTTTTCTCTCTCTCATAGAATTTCGACTTTTAAAAACAAAATAGCAGGGAACTATGTCTCTCCTTCCCTCCAATCCTCCTTTTTTAGATAATTGGCGATTGGTCTTCAAGTGGGCAACAAGCAGAAGCAGGGATGACGTGGTCTTTGTTTGACAAGGACCAACACCAGCACACTCCACGAGTTGTTGGTCTTGCAAATCCAAAGAGTGGCAGCCAGTCCTCGATCAGGAGTGCTCTTTCTGATAGTGAGATAATAACCGATCAGGCAGCCACCAATGTCCGTCATCAGCGAAATGTTGTAAGCCCATCAATTATTGGTGCCTGTAGTCATTAGTGCTGTTAAATTGCTAAGCTCCACATTACTTCCTTCCATCCTTCTAGATTTAGTTTTCAGAATAAATGATGTCATTTATTTTTTCTCATTCATACAGGGAACCATTTCCCATTGGCCATTTCATTGTCATTTGTTGCATATTGTGCCGAAGGCCAGGATTGCTGTGCTCTCTCTGAAGCATATTTTTAGACCGTCTTCTTTTCTTGCTTGCTAACTTCTACGCCGTTTCCACAATAACCATGAAATAAGTGCTCATCGGTGGTTAAAGGTTTCACGATTTGCAGAAAATTAGCCAAATTGTAATAATCAGCCTTAAAATGGTCTCCGAAAAGGACCGTAAAAGGCAGCAAAACATGCACTCACAAAGGAATCCCACTGATCGAATGCTCTTTGAAAACCTTGGCTGATTCCTGCTGATAAAATGAATAAAAATTTCAAGCAAAATTTGTTTTCAAGCAAAAATGATTTCAAGCAAAATAAAGAAAAAACGTTCCTGCCTCACCTTTCCTGCCCTGGAGTGGAAGATCACCGCTTTAAACCAAAAGTCACCACTCCAAACTTGCTTGCTCTGCTTCGGAAAATTCCCACTTCCCTCTACACTAAAAACAACCAGCTAACCTATCTTCACGTACAAAATGTGTAGAAAAAGTTATGATAAATTTATGAGGGTGCCGATGTCCGAATTCCCAAAGAGAATGCTTTTTTCATTTTCAGATTTCTCTTTGTTCATAATATTGTTGGCAATGTGTTGCTGTAATGTCTGTTGTTTTCCTTGCGCTTGTGCTTTTGGAGATGCAAAGGGAGGGAGGGCTTCGTGGAAAATGAAACTGACATTTCGCAGAGACGTACAGCACATATTTTCAGAAAACGAATTAGCCGAAACTGGTTCTTTTCCCTATGCTTTCCTGGGGAAAATGGTCCCATATCTTCACCCACCCACATGAACTTCTATCCAGTGACAATCTTTCTAGCTTGCACTTCACCCATCAATTTCTTTGAAGCTGGGCACAATGATTTTCATTCACGTGGATAAATTAAATTATTGATGATTGATTACCCTTTCAATCCAATTGCTGGAGCATGTTTGGAGTTGATGCTTTGCAACCTGCGGCAGAGCATTACGCTTTTGCCGATTGACAAATCTGGCGACTGACGATGGGGAGTGACATCCCTCGGTGGCACCAGAACACAACCTTTTATCTCTACACTTTTTCCTTCTGACGAAAGAATTCATCTACGAATTGACAACACAGCCTCGTTGAAGCATCACTGGCTTTCCCGCTTGGGAGCAGCAATATCAATCTTGTCATCGTTTGCTGCTCAGAAACCAAGAGACAATCACACTTTAAACTCATGAACTGCTCTTTCATGCTTTCTCTCTCACTATCCCTCCCTTCATCCCTCCCTCCCCATCTATCTCTGTCTGCAGGATGGCCACCAGTTGTTGGGCAGCAATCCGAGATTGCCAAGCCCAGTGTCCGTTTCCTCTTCGTCTCGAAGGAGAGAGAGTTCCGATTTCATGAAACCATCGGGGGTTGTTGGTGGGGGTGGCGGTGGTTCAGTATCTCCTGCTGGTTCTTCATCGCATCAGCACATTTCTTCGTCTTCCTCCTCGATCAGTACGGCTGCCGCAGCTGGAAGACGATACTACCTCTTTGAATGTTGGTGTTTTCTGTTTGTTCTTTTTTTCTTCTTGCATTCTTCCCCCATTGTTTTGAAACATGGCAACACGTATGCACATTTGCAGGTCATGTTCATGCCTGGAAAGTGCATTTCATCTGCTTGCTGACAAAAACATTCAAATCGGACAAAACCAGTCCAGCTGGAATATCCTTGCTTCCTTCCATTCCCCAAGGCAATTTTGGCCATTTTTGGAGCTCATCATCAGCAAATTATTGGAGTACATGAACGGAAAACATTTCAGGAAAGATCCAGAGGAACTCATTCACAAAAATGAGACCTTTACGGGCAGCGCAATCAGCCCCAAACCCTTCCCCAAAAAGCTCATTTTGGGTAATTTGGGTCTCCATATCTGAGAAATGTGGGCCGGAGCAAATTTTGTCATTGAATATTTTTGTTCATGTTGGCAATGGAGCACGTCTTGAACACGTATGTTTCCCCCTTGAATTTCCACACATGAAATACAGGGTTGGCCAAAAGTAAATGTGAGTGAGTTAAATTCGTTAGCTTCTATTGTTAAAAAATGATGTCCATTAGTTTCCACACACACTGCTCCAATCATTGCTGAATATGATTCAGCAGAGCATCAAGGGAGTCTGGGAGAACTTGTCAAACGGTGTCGATTGTTTTCCGTTGTGACTGCATGTGCATTGTCACAACGGTGGGCTGGATGAAAAGTTACATTCTTTCGAAGAAGGCCATGAGGTTTGACGTCCTGGAAATTGCTGACTTAGGCAGCCCAAATTGGCGTGATGTGTGTGCGAACTCTCACCTCGTTTTTATGGAACCAATGCTCTTCCCGGACGGCTCCTGTGGTTGTGGAGCAAGGCTAGCTCAGCTTAGAAGGGTTCCAGAATTTGTTGTCTGTAAATTTTACCCATCATTGTCACTGTCAATTAGGTTGCTGTGATCACCTTCACTCGAAGAAAGGGTCAATTATTCCGCAGCCGGATAAGGTGCACAAAGCCATCTCTACTTTCAAAAGGTGGGGTGGAGTTATTAAATCTGCTACCCTCCTTACCAGAGCTACCTGTGTTGCTGTCAAGCTACATGGGCCATCCAGGTTGAGTATGGTTCCAGCAAGACTAGGCGTCTGCTTGCAAGACTCTAGCCAAAGTGGGTTACCAAGGGAACAATTTTAGGATGCCTGGTCTGACTTCCAGCTTGTGGCCCACAACTCACGTCTGGACTTCTTCGAAAGAACCTAACTTTTGCATCCAGACCCACTGTTTCGACAATGCATGTGCGGCCACACCCACAACGGAAAAGCAACGACACACTTCAAGGAGTCATCCCAACCAAACACTCTTTTTGTTCTGCTGAAAGATCTTCAGCAACGATTGGAACATTGTGTGTGGAAATCAACAGACATCATTTCTGAACAACAGAAGCCTTCGAGTTTTGCTTTGATTTTTATTGGGACCCCATGTATTCCCCAGTCATGGTTGGTATGTCTGTAGTAGTGCCCAGCACCAATTAGAACAACTGTTTTTTTTTACGATTGTATTCAAACACGCAAGCACCTGGTGATTTAATTTGATTGATTTTTCTTTTTTCTTCTTAATTTTTTGCTTTCTGTTGTTCATTAAATATGTTTAGCACTGCTCGGAAAAGAAAGATCTCTGCTCTGGGATCAGATGCAATTATCCAGTGGAGAGGTGTCGTTCACCCAAGAATGAGCAATTGGTCGGTCTATAAATAAAAAGCAAAATGAGCAGTTTGAAATTTGAATGTGAGTGTGTGTGGTTGGTCAGCAAAGAGCTGCTGCTGCAACTCCTATCCCATCAGTCTTCTGAGGAGGCACTCTCCAAGGGCAAAGCGGCCTACAGATGCAAGGGAAGAAAAACAACCGAACTGGAAAGGAGAGAAGAGTTGCCTGCATCAGGTGGACGAGCAACAAGGGCCCAGCATGGCAAACCTCGAATACTCGGGGGATTTTTTGCAACCTGGGAGAAACGTGAAAATCTTGGTGATAATTGGAAAAAGCCCTGAAAATTGCAAAAAAAAAATTGGAAAGGCAGGTTTTCACGACACTTTATCAATGAACATTTTTTTTTTCTTTTTTCCCGATGATGATACCTGGGTACCATTCTTGTTTTGTCATTTTGTCTTCATCAGCCCATCCTTGCCGTGTCCTATTCGACCAATTTTTTGCTGAAATGTCAGCGAATGAACCATGGAAAACTGGAAAAACTCGGGTAATTTTGTTTTTTTTTTTCTCTCATAGAATTTCGACTTTTAAAAACAAAATAGCAGGGAACTATGTCTCTCCTTCCCTCCAATCCTCCTTTTTTAGATAATTGGCGATTGGTCTTCAAGTGGGCAACAAGCAGAAGCAGGGATGACGTGGTCTTTGTTTGACAAGGACCAACACCAGCACCAGCACACTCCTCCACGAGTTGTTGGTCTTGCAAATCCAAAGAGTGGCAGCCAGTCCTCGATCAGGAGTGCTCTTTCAGATAGTGAGATAATAACCGATCAGTCAGCTGCCAATGTCCGTCATCAGCGAAATGTTGTAAGCCCATCAATTGGTGCCTGTAGTCATTAGTGCTGTTAAATTGCTAAGCTCCACATTACTTCCTTCCATCCTTCCAGATTTAGTTTTCAGAATAAATGATGTCATTTATTTTTTTCTCATTCATACAGGGAACCATTTCCCATTGGCCATTTCATTGTCATTTGTTGCATATTGTGCCGAAGGCCAGGATTGCTGTGCTCTCTCTGAAGCATATTTAGACCGTCTTCTTTTCTTGCTTGCTAACTTCTACGCCGTTTCCACAATAACCATGAAATAAGTGCTCATCGGTGGCTAAAGGTTTCACGATTTGCAGAAAATTAGCCAAATTGTAATAATCAGCCTTAAAATGGTCTCCGAAAAGGAACGTAAAAGGCAGCAAAACATGCACTCAGCAAAGGAATCCCGCTGATCGAATGCTCTTTGAAAACCTTGGCTGATTCCTGCTGATAAAATGAATAAAAATTTCAAGCAAAATTTGGTTTCAAGCAAAATAAAGAAAAAACGTTCCTGCCTCACCTTTCCTGTCCTGGAGTGGAAGATCACCGCTCTAAATTAAAGTCAACACTCCAAACTTGCTTGCTCTGCTTCGGAAAATTCCCACTTCCCTCTACACTAAAAACAACCAGCTAACCTATCTTCACGTACAAAATGTGTAGAAAAAGTTATGATAAATTTATGAGAGTGCCGATGTCCGAATTCCCAAAGAGAATGCTTTTTTCATTTTCAGATTTTTCTTTATTCATAATATTGTTGGCAATGTGTTGCTGTAATGTCTGTTGTTTTCCTTGCGCTTGTGCTTTTGGAGATGCAGAGGGAGGGAGGGCTTCGTGGAAAATGAAACTGACATTTCGCAGAGACATACAGCACATTTTTTCAGAAAACGAATTAGCCAAAACTGGTTTTTTTCCTAATGCTTTCCTGGGGAAAATGGTCCCATATCTTCACCCACCCACATGAACTTCTATCCAGTGACAATCTTTCTAGCTTGCACTTCACCCATCAATTTCTTTGAAGCTGGGCACAATGATTTTCATTCACGTGGATAAATTAAATTATTGATGATTAATGATTACCCTTTCAATCCAATTGCTGGAGCATGTTTGGAGTTGATGCTTTGCAACCTGTGGCAGAGCATTACGCTTTTGCCGATTGACAAATCTGGCGACTGACGATGGCAATCGGCAAAAGCGTAATGCTCTGCCACAGGTTGCAAGCATCAACTCCAAACATGCTCCAGCAATTGGATTGAAAGGGTAATCATTAATCATCAATAATTTAATTTATCCACGTGAATGAAAATCATTGTGCCCAGCTTCAAAGAAATTGATGGTGAAGTGCAAGCTAGAAAGATTGTCACTGGATAGAAGTTCATGTGGGTGGGTGAAGATATGGGACCATTTTCCCAGGATGCAAAGCAAAAAACCAGTTTTGGCTAATTCGTTTTCTGAAAAAATGTGCTGTATGTCTCTGCGAAATGTCATTTCATTTTCCACGAAGCCCTCTCCCTCTGCATCTCCAAAAGCACAAGCGCAAGGAAAACAACAGACATTACAGCAACACATTGCCAACATTTATGAACAAAGAGAAATCTGAAAATAAAAAGGCTTCTCTTTGGGAATTGGACATCGGCACCCTCATATTTTAAATTTTCTACACATTTTGTACGTGAAGATAGGTTAGCTGTTTTTTTAGTGTAGAGGGAAGGGGAATTTTCCGAATAGAGCAAGCAAGTTTGGAGTGGTAACTTTTGGTTTAAAGCGTGATCTTCCACTCCAGGGCAGGAAAGGTGAGGCAGGAACGTTTTTCTTTATTTTGCTTGAAATCATTTTTGCTTGAAATCAAATTTTGCTTGAAATTTTTATTCATTTTATCAGCAGGAATCAGCCAAGGTTTTCAAAGAGCATTCGATCAGTGGGATTCCTTTGTGAGTGCATTTTTGCTGCCTTTTACGGTCCTTTTCGGAGACCATTTTAAGGCTGATTTTACAATTTGGCTAATTTTCTGC
The DNA here is from genome assembly GCA_030068105.1 of Sinentomon sp. SZTP_YWyxl. Classification (NCBI taxonomy): domain Eukaryota; kingdom Metazoa; phylum Arthropoda; class Protura; order Sinentomata; family Sinentomidae; genus Sinentomon; species Sinentomon sp. SZTP_YWyxl. Next base: position 10,266 of record JASGXE010019916.1, read on the forward strand.
AAATCGTGAAACCTTTAACCACCGATGAGCACTTATTTCAGTTTACTTGGAAACGGCGTAGAAGTTAGCAAGCAAGAAAAGAAGACGGTCTAAATATGCTTCAGAGAGAGCACAGCAATCCTGGCCTTCGCACAATATGCAACAAATGACAATGAAATGGCCAATGGGAAATGGTTCCCTGTATGAATGAGAAAAAATAAATGACATCATTTATTCTGAAAACTAAATCTGGAAGGATGGAAGGAAGTAATGTGGAGCTTAGCAATTTAACAGCACTAATGACTACAGGCACCAATTGATGGACTTACCACATTTCGCTGATGACGGACATTGGCAGCTGCCTGATCGGTTATTATCTCACTATCTGAAAGAGCACTCCTGATCGAGGACTGGCTGCCACTCTTTGGATTTGCAAGACCAACAACTCGAGGGTGTTGGTCCTTGTCAAACAAAGACCACGTCATCCCTGCTTCTGCTTGTTGCCCACTTGAAGACCAATCACCAATTATCTAAAAAAAAGGAGGATGGGAGGGAGGGACATAGTTGCTTGCTACTGTTTTAAAACGTGGAAATTCGCTGAGAAAAATCGAAATGCCCAAAGTTTATCCGGTTTCCTAGGGTTCATTTGCTGACATTTCAGCAAAGAATTGGTCGAATGGGACAAGGCAAGGATGGGCTGATGAGACAAGAATGTCAAAACAAGAATGTTCCACAGGTGTCATCACTGGCAAAAAAAAAGAATAAAATGTTTATTGAAAAAAATGTCACAAAAAACTGCTTTTCCTATGAATTTTTTTTTGCATTTTCTGGGCTTTTTCCAAATTTCCTTCAAATGTTTCCCAGGTTGCAAAAAATTCCCTGCGAGTATTCCAGGTTTTCCACGCTTGACCTTGGTTGTTCGTCCACATGATGCAGGAAACTCTACTCTCCTTTCCGGTTACGTTGGGTTGCGATAATTCCTCTTGCGTCTGCTGGCTGCTTTGCCCTTGGGGAGTGCCCCATCAGAAGTTGGATGAGATGAGATTTGCAGCAGCTCTTTGCTGGCCAACACACCCACATTCAAATTTCAAAACTGCTCATTTTTGCTTTGTATTTATAGACCGATTGATTGCTCATTCTTGGGTGAACGACACCTCTCCAGTTGAGAAGAGAGACCAGATATGTGGGTCTCTCTCTATCATTCCCCCATGCACTTGTCACCTTGAGAGTTAAAATTCGTATTCGTATTGCACACAGACTGCTCTGCCCTTGTTGTGGGCAAAGGAACCATCTAACGGAGTGGGCTAGAAGTGTGGGTAGCAGACAGTGAGTAGAAAGAAGCAGCCTATCATTGAAATCTGCTTAATATAGCATTCTGAGACTGAAGTGATAGTGTGCCTCATAGAACAAAGGTGGCCCACTGATCTGGTCTCCTGATGGCACAATCACGACACATTGCACACTCCACCACAAACACACATGTTCCAGCATCACTGAGTTCTTCTTACTTTCTGATGGTCGGGTGCATAGGTTGGCAGCGAGACATTAAAAAAAAAAACAGTTCAGGGATGCATTTTTGACCCACCCCACGCCACCTGTTAGCTCTTCCTGCAATTTGTGCGGATGCTGCTAAACAATTAGGCATTTTTACTGCCAAGATGCAAGCAAATGTAAAATTCAACATGCAATAATTAATTTCACATACAATTTCGATTTTATCTTCGTCAAGTCTTTTGTCGATCAAAGCTAACTACACGTTAAGCCTTTCGGTTACAATCCATCTCCTGTCAAGTCAATCAAATGAATCTGTGGTTTCTCAATCCATTTCCTGTCATTTGATCTGTGATTTTTTCATGTCGTCCTGTTCAGTTCTTTCTTTTCGCGAACCAATGCTTTGATCTTGTGACTGAAGTTGTTTCGAGAAGGCAGATTGGGCCTGCACATTTTGACCTTTAACGAGAGACTTGTTCCAGGTAATTTTCTAATTGGGGAACTTGACAGGGCCAATTTAAATTCTGCCGCTGGCTTCCGGGATGTAAAAACTTGTTTTAGTTCAGTTTTATTTATGCTTGTTGTCTTCCGGGATTTGTTTGAGGTCATTGAATCCATAATCTACTGAACTGAGCCGATAGAAACTGTTGTTTTGGCCATACACCAGCCAGAAAAAGACTTCGTTAAGATCATTGTTATTCAGGCTGGCAGTCTACCGGGATAGAAAATTTGACTTGTAAGGTCATTTTTTGTTTGTCCCGACAGTCTTCCGGGTCCCAGAATAGAAATGTGTTTTGTTGTTCGTCGACGGTCTTGTGGCATCGAAATGGATTTGTATACAATGATTTTCTGACGAAGGTCAGTTTGGGGGGGAGCAATTCTTGAGCTAAGGGGTGCTAAAGGGCCTTAGTGCGGCCCTGGAGCAAGGGGGCAGGTGCAAACGCCAAAGGAGAAAATAAAAATAAAACCAACCTCCGACTCAAGGGACGATAGCTTTGCCATCAACATGTGTCTCTTCTGTTTCAGAATTTCCTTAATACTGCTGCCGCCACTGCCGCTGCCACTTCCACTGCTTTTGTTACCACTGCCCTTATTGCTGCCACTCTTCACGCTTGGCTGATGATGCTGCTGCTGATGACGATGGTGTTGTTGCTGTTGACTCTGCTGCTCATCTGAATAGCTTCCTGCACATTCACAGTTCACAATAACAAAAAATATTTGAAAAGGAAAGGAAATACCACCAATGAAAGCAAATCGAAAAAAGCAGGCAATCGACACTGACAAGAGCATTGGCACTGAAATTCAATCTGCTCTGAACGACGCAGAATTATGCCTTAACGAACGGCTACCGGCATCAGGTTTTGGAAAATTGTGTCCATCTTCGGGTATTTTCTCCACTTTACGCATCTTATTCTCCCGGAAAAAGGATACACCGGGGAGGCGCAAGCCTCAATAATTTAAATTTCCCTCTTTGAATTCCAGCAGACATCAGGACAAAACACATATTCGTAATACGAGGTTGTACCAGAATTAACGGAAGTTGGCTCATTGTCTTGGTATTCAGCATGCAATTTTGGCAACTTTTGGTTTGCTTAAATACATACATCTATGGTGGACATTTGTGCCAAAGGACAACTTTACCAGCCTTCTGATACTCAGTATAGAGATGCTTGAATTCAATGTGTTTTGTGCTCTGAAGAAAAAGCAAGGATTTATCAAAGGTGGAAAAACAATTCAATGGAATATATCTCGAAGATTATGCAACTCAAAATCCTGCCATTTTGGAGGCAGTATATGGTGGCCAGTGTCTCTCATTTTCCACTGGTGTTTGGATAATTCAACAATTTTCCTGTGTTACAGGGTGGTTCAAAAATGACACTCAATCGCAAGCTAAAAGTCAGGTTGTGAACGAGCGAAAAATGGGTGGTGCACAGAGGCAGTGGAAGATGACGACAGAACAACTGTAGCTGATTCAGCCCCAAATATCCTTCTGTCTGCTGGCATGACCTGAAGCAATCTTGGTTGAAAGGAATTTTCCAAAAAATCCCAACCAGAATGGCTCAGTCGGCTCGCAGAATCAATGAAAAAATGCCCTAGGGAAAATATCGCCATCATAAAATCCAGAAATTTTGGGATACCCTGCAGAAGAGAAAGATGGTTGTCACAAGGCATTCACAGGTACAACTGACCTTGGCTTGTACAACTCTAGCCTTCTGACAAAAATCAACCGGGCAATGTCAGGACTGTAAATTTCCTATGACCAGCCCTGGTCAAAATCACAAATTCAGAGGCAAAAAGAGCCCACTTTGGAACAACGTGGAACATCCGATAGTTGCATGAGAAAGGTGGAAATTTGCATCGGTGTCAAGGAAGAATACCACCAGTGATTTTAGGAGGTGGAATTGATTAAAGATGTACCCAAGGCATTTGAGGATGCAACTTCCATTTATTCTGGTACAGCCCACGTATACTAAAAGATCGCAACCCGCATAGTGTGAAAGCAAATGAAAGGGGCGCATTCAACTTTGTTAGGAAGTCATTATTGTTTCAGTTACTGTGCAACAATAAGAGCAAGACCAAAAATGGGAAAAAGAAAAGAAAAGGACAGAGAAGGATTAGACTGGAAATACCTGCTGCAGATGGAGGAACAGTTGTGGTTTCTGTTGGTGACTCTGTGGTACGTTGGTGTTGGTCTCTGGCTCCAACTGTCCCTGGTTCCGAATGCTCCTGATCTGATGAAGATGGTAAACAGTGACTCGTGATGAACACCTGACCACCAGACGAAACACCAGCATATGCACTGCTGCTATCACTGTATGGCGAATTCAAATCCTCCTGACTGCCAAATGCACTTGACAGCTGATATTTTGTTTTTTTGAACAAAAAATTACAAAAAGGAAACAATGTGAAACACACAATCAGAAAAACAGAAGACAGATTTTTTCCTGTTTTTATTTTTTTATTTTCTGATTTTGAAAGTTGTTGAGCTGAAATTTACATATCATTGTTAAAACTGAGAAGAGATAAAATACAAAACAGATGAAAAACAGAAGATAGACAAAAGTGCAGGCTCTTGCCATTGGAGAGCAAATTCAAGCCCCGGCACCAAACATCTGCCAGCTAGGGAGTAGGGCGGTAACGTACGAGGGAACAATCCACGATGACCAGAGTGTCACGTTTTTTATTTGGGCTACTTCCTCGCCTGGCTGCCACAGCAGACAGTGGATGTGAGGCACAGGGGATTCCCAGCAAGAGCGGAGGTTGAGCAAAGAGAATTCCCAGCCAACAAACAATCCAAGGTTAGGCAGGGGGATTCTCAGCAGCAATCGAGGTTGGGCAGCAGCGAGGGTTTCCAGCTACAGTGAATTTAGAACAATGAAGAGTCCCAGCAGCCACACAGCCACAGCAGGGGAGGTTAGGCAGTCAGTATTTTCGTGCTTGATTCATCAATGAGTGTTATACCCGAATTGTATGGGGGATCTATATCAACTGTGGTTTTCAGCTTTTGCCATCTTCAGGAGATGAGTGTGTTGGCGGTGTGTCAACCGCATTGGAGTTCACAGTGTCATTGTTGTCCTACGGTGCACACACCTTTCAAGACAGAAATGACACAACACAGTGCTTAGCTCAATGCAGTCACACACCAGCACCACCGACACAAACACACGTCCCGAAGATGGCAGATCCATCCGCCCGCACAACACAATACTCTAAGGTGATTGAAACACAACATTCTTCGACCAATGCATTCATCGACCCAAATGCCTGACAATTTACAAATCGGACATATTGTTTTGTGAAAGTGCAGAAATCAAGGTATGACAAAATTTTGGGTCCCTTACATATATTTTCAACGATTGAGTGATTTTTTCAGTTGTAAAATGGTTTCAACCTGTGGAAGAGTTGCAGAGGAAGCTTTCAGCTTTCCAAAAACACCAAAATCATTGAATTTGGACCCCATGAGACTATAATTATCAAGAAAGAACGCGACATGGAAGCATCATTTTTTTTGAGCGGGGAAGAGGCTGCGACTCCCGTAGATTTCTTGGGAGGCATGGCCTCTTCCCTGCTCAAGATCAAAGCAATGTTTCCATGTCATGCTTTAAGGGGACCCCCCCCAAAATTCGGGTTTTTTTTAAACTACTTGCAACAGCATTCTGATTTTTTGCATGGTTGTAGGGATCTTCTAAAGAAGTGTTTTGGGCCAAACCGATTTGTTCCAAGTCCCCCTAGTTTGGGGGTTATGGGGGCGTAACCTCCAAAAAGTGCTCTCGCTAAAAGTTTATAGCCTGCGGGCAAATATTAAGCCAGGGCATTGAAACTTTGCACGTGGTTTCTATATTATGATGTGCCCTAAAAAAATTCACTAGAACTTTCTGGTATCTCACTTCTGAGCAGAGTTACAGGGTCACAAATTGAGCTTAGCGAGGTTAGCGTAATGGCCTTCGGCGGTTTATTGCATGGTGCAGCCAAGTTATCAGAGATAGAACAAAGTTCTAGTGAATTTTCAAAGATAATAACCCCTGGAACAACCCCTCAAAATTTGACCTTTATATCTCCAACCGTTTCGGAGATCTATTCAGTTGAATTTTGTGCAGAGACAAAAAACGCGTATCCGAGAAAATGCATTTTGAAGTCGACTTACAAAAAATAGTTAATGCAGACTGAATAAGGTGCGCCGGAAGGTCTCGGCTAAAACAAGGCATAACTTTGCCATTTGTGGCCAATTTTAAAAAACTTGGACTTTTTGGAAAGAGGAAACATCCAGATAAAGGGCCCCATCAGATTTGCAAAAGTGATTTTAAAAAAAAAAATGACCAGATTTATAGGGGGGGGGGGGTCTCCTTAAGGGGAGCTACTAAAATCGGACTTTTTTATTTTTGCTTCGATTCCAATGAAACTCTTACCAGTGTTAGAGTCTTAGAGACCTATAAGAGATGTTGTATCCAATTTTTAAAGTTGGCCTTTGACCTCTTGTTTAGCTGGAAGGGTCGTGATACTTGCAAATTTGAAGCGTTTGCAAGAAATCTATCTTTTCTGGTGGTTTTTATCTGACGGTGATGAAATTTTGCAAGAAGTGGACACCTGTGGCAACAAAATGGGGCATTTTTTCTCTGCCATGTCTGGGGGCTTCAGAATATGATTCTAAAGTTGCGCGAAGGAAAAAGCGGTTACGCTCCACTGTCAACTTGAGGCCATAACTTCTCTCCTGATCACTCAATCTAAAAATGCTCCCATTACTCAATTCTAAGTTCCATGTGGGTACCTGGTCAAAATTTCATCAAAATCGGTTGAAAAACATGGGAGGAGATAGGTTTTGAAGTTGCGGAAATCATCCGAAACATTAAAGCGAGAAAATAGGAGTTAAAGTTGGGATTTCCCCTACCGCGAGGCACTACTATCAAGCCCGCAGTGATTCGGAAGCTGTAGCGACCACATTAGTTGGCCGATTTGAATAAAACAAAGTGCAAAATGATCGCAAAAGAATACAGATTCCGAAAATGTGAAGTTATCAAAAGCGATTTTTTTGAAAAATTATCACTTTTTTAGTAGCTCCCCGTAACTGGTGATAAAACAGTAAAATGATGTTCAAATTCAATGATTTTCATATTTTTGGAAAGCTGAAAGCTCCTCTTCAACTCTTCCACAGGTCGAAACCATGTTACAATGGAAAAAATCACACAATCATTGAAAACAAGATGTGTGAGGGACCAAAATTTTGTCATCTTGATTTCTGCACTTTCACAAAACATGCAATTTCTGGATTTTTCCCATGGAAAATTTTGGGATAATTACACATATTTGAAATCGTTTATTCTTCAGCTTTGCAGAACAAAAAAATTGATCAAAATCCGTCATCTGGTTAAAGAGATACTTAACGTTTTGTGGGTGGCTTTTTCTGTTTTTGCATGTGTGCTGTCTCTCCCGGGCTCTATTCTCGTGTCTCGAGTCACAGAGACGTCGTCCGACCGAGCTCTAAATTGAGATCGCCATACCTCCTTTATATCTACCTTGGGCCTGTCGTTTAATAACTTCTTTGCCAGCATAATGCCAGCTTCATTTGTTCAATCAAACCTACCTGAGAATCACCAACTCCATCATTTTCATCCCAATTGACATCTTGCACCTGCATTTCTGCAACCGATTCAGACCAATAGTGAGTGTAGATTAGTTCAAGCAGCAAATATGCCGATGTCATTCCACCGAGGCCATAGTTGGAATAGGTACATTCCAAGCCAGTTATCACTGTTGACAACACCTTCAGCATACCCTTCCAGACAGAGATGGGCACATTCTGAAAGAAGAAAGCATAGGCATTCTGAAGAAATCATCAATCAGTCATTCAATCAATCAGAAAGAAGAAATCAATCACTCTGAAAGAAAAACATAGGCAACAACAATGCAAGGGAAAATAGCATGGGGATGTAGAATATCAGCAGAGAGAGTGGGGAGGGAGGGATGGCGAGGAGGGAGGGAGAGAGTGGGGAGGCCGATAAGAGTGGAGGACCTCATTCGTGGAGAATCAACAAAAAAGAGTGGAGGACCAACATCAAGAGTGGAGGACGAACAGCAAAGAGTGGATAACCAACATTAGAAAAGAGTGGACAACCAACGTTAGAAAAGAATGGATAACCAACATTGAAAAGAGTGGACAACCAACATTAGAAAAGAGTGGATAATCAACATTGAAAAGAGTGGACAACCAACATTAGAAAAGAGTTGATAACCAACCATTCAAGAGCTAGAAACATCAAATTACTTGTGGCCGGCATCGAGTACAGTGGAGTCTGCAAGTGTTGTTTGGAAATGGAATGACAAAAATCGTGGAACAAAGAAGGAAAGCCACAGCTTTTGTTTAATAGCATTTTATTTGTTTCACTCTTGTGAAAACATTTTATCGCCCATCCAATTAGGAAAAATTCACTTAGTTTCCTTAATTTCATGAATTCAGATCGGCTTTATTTCGATTAAAAATATGCCAATTACCTGATTTTTTTTAAATAATGTGCATTCGTTAAAAAAGTGAATTCGTTTGAAAGTGTTTGAAAGTGGCATTTGCGAGAATTGCATGATTCTATCAATCAGCCTATGCAGAGGACATTCCACCTAATCTATGACTTACAACTTCAGAAATCAGTCAATCAACTGAGTCCCAACCAAACCTAATTGTTTCCAAACAGAAGAGGCACAACAGAACAGAAGAGAACAAGCCAAATAAAACTTTTAAAAACAAAACTTTGTTACCCCTTACCCCTTCCGTCCCCAAACCCTCCCAATGCTAACCTCATCATCGATGTGATCATCCGGACCAATCCTCTTATTGCTTTTCTTATTCAGCTTGAGCAAGAGAAATAAACGAAGGTTTTCATCCTCCATCAATTTCCTCAGCCTGTTGGCTCTCAACCAACCGATTCCTTCTCCGTTCAGAACATGACTGACAACCTTGAGATGGTAGGAGAGGAGAAACAGAAAAAGGAGGGCCAAAGAGATAAAGAGGGGAAAAATTAGAAGCATTTCATTTTTTGAGCAGCGGGTGAAAGCCTGCAGTAGTTGTGGCGATACCTATGTTAACAAAATGTAGCTAACTGGATGGATTTGCATTCAACACAATCGTGAGAGATCCATCACCCCCACCCCACCATTTGCTCCAAAATCAAACTTTGAAGCCGATCGCATTTTTGATTTGCAAATCAGAGTTCAGTTGACAATGGACGAAAGTTGGGTCCAGACTTCACGTGCAAAGCTTTCCATGCTGCAATGGTCATGATGCAGAAGAGGAGTTCGGACACCCACCAACACCACCCCACTTCATACTGCAAGTAGGAGCATGATAGCACAGCCAGATGTGGCTGCCAGAACTGGAACCAGCGGCACCGGGTGTTGGAAGCTGCAGGCACATCTAGTCAGGTACCACCAAAGCTTCTTGCACTGGGACCACCTGCCCATCTATCTTGGAAGTTTGGGCTACAAATCCATCTTGTGACAAGATGATTTTTCCACTCTTTTTTTCTCGTCTGCAAGCGACATTTCTGCAACAAAAATCAAAAAAATATCTTTGCCGACTTCTGTAAATCTGATAAATTTTAGTTTTTTAGTTTTGACATTTGAGCACGCAAGCTTACGACGGCATCGCCAGTATTTTTGATTTTCTTTTCAGCAGTATTAATTTTTCTGCATTTC
>JASGXE010019917.1:0-10086 GCA_030068105.1 Sinentomon sp. SZTP_YWyxl
AATGACTGCAAGAAAAAGACAGAACATGCAGTTTTTTCTCATGACTGCAAGAATGTGGCGTTTCCAAGAAAAATGGAAATGCTGTGAGGAAAACCCTCGGCTCATTAGGCTGCTCCCAGCTTTGACGGGTTTAAAGCAGAAAGCAGCTCAAGAGATGGAGTGTCTGGCGCACAATCTGTTACGACCCGAGAAAAGATCGCCAGTAGAGCATGATCAGCAAGACTAGAATAGTTTGAGAAATGACGATTGCTGTGGTGTTTTGCGCCAAAATAGAAGACGCTCCTCCGTCGTCATCATCTGTTGCATTCCACTGTCTGTATCGGACTATCCTTCCATTCAACGGCTGAACAGGACGATAGTTCATGTCCAACAAATCCCCGCTATGTTGTTTCAACTGTCGAAACTGTTCCAACTGCAAATAAACACGAAAAATATACCTTTACGTTGAGAAAATAGATAAATTGTTCATCTGCTCTTATCGCACTGAACGAACAAGATATCCCTTCGCCTGGCGGTCATTTTTTCAACGACTCACCAAGGATACCCAAAAAAAGGATCCCAAACCAATCTGAGGAAAAGGTTCGGCGGCCTTTTCACAAGCCACAGAATAGGTACCACAGATAAAACTAATTCCACCAAACCTCGGCTCAGCCACGACTGTGGCCTGTCGGGTGCGGAAGGTGTTGAAGGTATTGGTGTCCAACAGAATCGCATTGGCCTCGAACGATGCTCATCACAGTGACAATTTTATGCTCGTCAGGCAAGGAAGAAGAACATGGATCTCGAATTTGCGCAATTCCGGTGTGATGTGTGTGTGGCACGCTATGAATTTTGCAGGCGCAATCCGTCCCAAGAAGCCAAAGATTGAAAGAAACCAAAGCTGATAAGAAGCTGCAATTGCACAATTCTGGTGTGGTGTGTGTTCATGTGCTATCAATAATTTTGCAGTCGCAATCCATCCCAAAAGAAACCAAAGCCGATCAGAAGCTGCAATTTGAGCAATTCAGGTGTGATGTGTGCAGCATATGCTATAAATTTTGCAGGCGCAACCCGTTCCCAAAAAGAAACCAAAGCCGATCAGAAGCTGCAATTTGAGCAATTCAGGTGTGATGTGTGCAGCATATGCTATAAATTTTGCAGGCGCAATCCGTTCCCAAAAAGAAACCAAAGCCGACCAGAAGCTGCAATTTGCGCAATTCCGGTGTGATGTGTATGGAATATGTCACGAATTTTGCAGGCGCAATCCATTTCCAAAAAGAAACCAAGGACAATCAAAAGCTGCAATTTGAACAATTCCGGTGTGATTTAACAGGCGCAATCCGTTCCCTGAAAGAAACCAAAAGCATATCAGAAGCTGCAATTTGCGCAATTCCGCTGTGATTGTGTGTAGCATGTGCTGTGAATTTGGCAGGCGCAATCACTGAGAGAAATCAAATCGGATCAGATTGTAAAATGCGTAATTCTGGTGGCCAACGCATCGAATTTTTCCGGCTCAAAGCGTTCCCCGAAAGAAAACTAAGCAGGTGAAGCTGCATTTGCGCAATTCCGGAGTGATGTGTGCAGATTTCCGCAGTCTCGATTCGTGCTGAGGACGCTCCTAGCAATGATGGTATGGTTCTGTTCTTCTTGTTTGCCTTCGGAAGACACAATCTGGCCCAAAGGTCGTGAGTGGAGAAACTAGAAACTTGCGATTTCCATAGGTCCGCTCACCTTTCGGGTTTTCCTGCCTTTTCATGAACAACGTGATTGAGAAAAATCGCCATCACTGACCTGTCTCTTTGACACAAATGACGTTGTCTCGAGTACAGTCCATACAACACTTTCTTGGCACATTGGTGTCGTTAGTGAACCTTCGTATCTGTAAAAGTTCTCCATGTCTTCTGGAAGCAGGAAGTTTAGAGGAAAAGACTTTCTCAAGGTCTTTGTTTCGTCACTTTCGACTATTCCTGGAAGAGCTTCGATGATCAGTGCCAGATTGGGATTGTCCTTCTCGCTGAGCTGGAAAGAAAAAGGAGAACAAATAAGCGAAAAGTCATTTGAGTCGAGAACCAACGCACGATAAAATTTTAGACCACCAAAAATCGATGAACATAACAACTAAATGATACTCTTACACTTAAAAATAACTCTCGGAATTCTTTTCTGATGCGCATAAAATCCCATATGAAAAGCGCTCTCAGCGCACATTCGCACGAACTGTTATGAGCAGTGCTTTTTTTCTAAAATAGCAAACCAAAGAAGTCCATGGCGAAAGTCTGAAGCCAAACCGCTAAAATTACACGAGGGTCCACTTGGCGTAAAAATGGTCCGTGTGAAATGTGAAAACGAGTGAAAAGTTTTGTCGATTTTTTCTCCGATTTAATCAGCGATGTAAATAAATAAGGGCTGCCATCATATTCGTGCACGCGTGCCTTGGTAGGAAATCGTTAAAAATTCACAGCAGTTTTCAAACTGTCATATTTTTCTCGTTTCCGCCTTCTCCCCTCAGGAACTACTACAGAGTTCCGGCGCCATCCTGAAATTGCGGCAAGTCTTTACGGATTGCCCTGTTCGGAAAATTACCACAGCGAATTTTTTGGCCGCACGGATGACGGAATTTGGATTGTCCGTTTGTGTTTCCGAAGTCATGTGTGATATGCAAGCACAGCAAGCATATCCCCTCGGCCAATTTGATGAAACATTTTTCAATAAATCACGAAATATTTTTGCACAACGCCATGTGAAGGGATTGCATGGTTCAATCATTATCCATGGTCATAAATTCTATTCCATTCCATCATCTTTCGCTAGCAATTGGCAGTTATGTGACCTTATGCATATGCACGAGGGTCAAGTTCCGTTTCACATGGTCAATTTGTTTTGGCAGGTTCATTTGTCATGAAAAATTAATGATTCCACTTAAATTCAATCTGCTGGGGGCCCACGACTTTACATACAGACAAGTCAATGATGGGCCTTGCTTCCAGCCAGACCATCGAGCAACGCATTCCATGGCCCAATTGCAATCTGTCAGCCGAAGACCGGCCGAAGACTTCAATTCATTTAAAATCGTTGCTCTGAACATGTTCGCACAACCGCGTCCACTGCGAATCCCGCAAAACTGGCATACCGTATTTTGATCTGTGAAACACATCGCATTTGCAGAAACATAGGCCTGAACCACAGGCTTACCCCTACATTGTAAAAATGCGGTGGCAAGTTCGAAAAAATGCGTTCACTCCAACAATTGTCAATTTGCAACTCTCCAAATTTGGATCCTCTTGGTTCTGAAACGAATTTCTGTAAAAAGTTGACCCGCAAACAGAGCAGGCATTCAACACCTGCTGTTAGGGTAATTTGTTTGTGAGGTGTCCTTTATCATAAACTGACTACTCGTACATAAACAAACTTTTTCAAGCGAGAGTAGCAGCTTTTAGCCGCATTTCTACCCTCAGCAAAACAAAGCCATTTCACAGGTTATTTCTTTCATGGAAAATTTCACTTACGATGTGAGCCATTTCACCTTTTTCCAAGGACCTTTCGAAAATGGAACTTCATGCTATCTCAGTCGAAATTCGAAATAGAACACATTGACGCGTGCAACATTATGCCAGGTTTCTGGAGTCCCTCTGTTGATTTTTTGCTCCATTTTTCCTGGTTTAGCCGCTTTATTTTGGCCGCTTTTTTGGATTTTCACACTCGGTTTTTTAAGGACTCCCACCCTCAAACCATTTGCTGCATTGTCGTTTCTCATTTGCGATCAACACAGCACTGAGGTCGGAGTTTTACTTCTTTTCTTGCTTTGCATCACAAGCCTTCGCTTTTTGCATCCAGATTTGACTAAAAATTTCGGCCCGTTCCACTTCAGAGTCAGCTTTGAAAATCTTCACCCGAATTTCATTTGTATTTCAGGCCCAACATTACTTTTGTTTCCTTCTCAGGTTTCCTTCTCAGGCTTCCCCAACCCCTCTTTTAACATTTGGACTTGTTCAACCTTGAAGACATTTGGTGCTGCAATTCCGATTGATGTGTTTGCTGTTTTGCCTGTCCATGTTGTGTCAAAAGGCCGACCTTTACAACAATTTTGCAATTTCAACAAGTTCGATTCTTCCAATTTGGCACGGAAACAACTTTTCTTCTTTCTTTCAGGTTTCATTTCGATTTCCATCTCACAAAACTGTTTCTGCCTGTGCGACTGTGATTCAGCCTATCGTGCAACCGGAACCGGGGGGTCGTTTGCGCTGGGGAAAAGGTCTTCGTGCTTCTGACCAGCAGCACCATAAAGTGTCCATGAAGTTGTCCATGCACCTTGAGTCTTGTCTTGAATCTTTGCCCCCTTCGATTATCTTATGCTTGTCAACAAAAACGAACCATGAATTGTAATTTCTTGTTAAATTGTTGCGTAAATTCTTGCATACATGCGATTCCTTTTCATATGGTTCCTCAAACAACCTGCTTTCTGTGCTCTATGGGCTAAGCTGGAATCAGTGATTGGTTCATTCAGAGCAGCATTTGTTTTCTATTCTGAAAGAGCAAATGCCTCTGCAAACGTAAAACGACTGTCGTTTGTAGGACAATTAATTCATGAAACACCCCTGTATTGGACACACCCAGACCAACGATTATAAGATACATGAGATTTTGTTACCTCATACAACAATCCGATCACAGCCAATCCATCAGGATACTTAATGGCTACAGTGTCGTCATATTTGGTGTTGATGTGAACCAAATGCATCTCTAACGGATATCTACGTAATGAGAAAGTGAGAAAATGTAAACATTTCCAAATTCTAGGAACGTATAGTTCATGACTCTTTACACATAAAGTCCATGCCATGACAGATTTTTCAGCTTTTAACGAAGTGGATACCGCCGACAGATCTGGCAGTCATGAAGAACTTGCCTTGTCACAAAAAGCCCGGAAAGACGTTCACCATCCAGTTTGCCAAACAAATTCGAACTACCAAATTTGATGGTCGTTCATGCAACAACCAATTCCTCGTATAACAAAATTGGATATATGCGCCGTGAAATATGGTTCATTCTCGGAGCTTTGAGAAATATGTGAAATGTTGCTTCGGCAGTTTTTTTCATTTTGCTGGTCCTATCCACCTGTTAAGATGGTTTTCTGTTCTTTTTTCTACATTTGAAGGGTGCTTTTTCAGAAGCTTTTCAGCCATATTTGTGCCTGCCCTTTGAATGTTGCTTTAGGCTTAACTGAAGACCATCATTCAGCAGCATTTTGATGCGGGAAAACTGATTTGTTTATTGACAACCGCCAAACCTGTGGGGCGGTTGCCAATAACCGCCTGATCAAAATAACCGCAATAATCAAACTATTTAGGTACTGAATGTGGGCAATCCGCCGTATCCCTGGCGCATGACAAATCTTCCTGCACGTACAAAAGTCAAGTCGAAGTGAGCGAACCAGCAAACTTTGAACTCACTCTTTGCCGTCGACAGTGTGTTCGGAGCCAGCCGACTCATTTGCGCCCCAATGGAAATGAAGCTGCACAAATTTGTACTCTGAAGGAAGTCCGCCTCCGGATATTGTTGGCCTCACCTTGGAGCTGATGATCATCTGCGCAGAATGGCCATTGTTGGTGATGTTTTCATACAACGGGGGCAAATCGTAATGCTTGAAATTCAGGCGTGGATACTTCAATGCGGTGGCTGAGCGGGTGTCAATGTCTATCGGAGACTGACGTTGACCGCCGCATACGCTGCCCTTCAAGGAATCCCACGAATGTGGGCCTGCCAAAATTGAAAAGAAAAGTTGCGAACTCAGAACACATTTCGTTGTCGTATAAAGTTCACTTCGCAGGGTAACTACAAGGTAGGTAAACCACTTGCGTGAAGCCTTTCACATTTGTCAAACAACCTTGCTCAATGCACTGAGCCAATAGAGCTCACTCGCCTGTCCAAGCCTATCCAATGCAAATCATTGGGCCGATTTTTTAAACGAAGCTCATCTTTTAGGCCGCGGATTATTTTCTTTTTAAATGCAATTTTGTACACAAAAAGAAAATTATATCCGCGGCCTAAAAGATGGGCTTCGTTTAAAAAATCGGCCCATTGTCTTGGTCGCAAACTCCACAATTGGAAGGTGTGGAAAGCATGTGTTTCCATTCCGCAACGACAAAGGCGTTGGACTTCCTGCGCAGGAATGTTTGTCCGGAAAGGCAACATGAAAGTCCGTTCGTGCAATGTGAAAGTGTGCCTGTGAAAGTGAAAAAAATCAGATTATCCCGCCACGGCAAACCCATATGCTGTTTATCCCTGAACTTAATGAGGCCAATTTATAAAAATGAAAAAAAACTCTGATTTCACTTCCGAAACCCAAAGAATTCATTATGTCCAACATTCCTTTGAATCACATTTAAATGGGTGGGTACCTGTATTAGTCGTTGGTTAAAAGCAGTGGTCAGATTCAGTTGACTTTTTCCAGGCACGAAAACACAAGTTCTCTACTTGTTTTAAGTTTCTTCTTTTGTGGCGGTCAACGGCAGTATTTTCTTCCAGTTGGCTTTCATCAACGAGCCTGTTGATAACAACGCCAAAGGTCAATATTTCAGTCGAAAAAAAGAAAGAAAGAAGGAGGTTTTCATTCTCCCATGCGCGGCGTGGGTCTTGCAACATACCTTTTGCACCTCGATAACTCCATGGGTCTTCATCGTGATGGCTTCCCGCAATCACCAATTCAAGCACTGAAAGAAGTCAAAAGTGGAAAATGAGAATGTTAATCCTCAGCGAAAGCCGAACAACCATTCAAGTGCATGCACCCGTGCGCTTGTTGGAGGACAGCTTCGGCCCATATGCATACACTCAGGGCACCTGTGCGAAGTCGTCAGCGGAAAATTAGGCGCAAGAGAATGGCAAAACTTTGCCCAGACCATCAAAATTTACCAGCCATGCGCCCATTGCAAAAGCATTACGCAATTTTCTGTTCAGGCATACTGTGTCTGCTGACAATTTTGCAGACACACGCCGTTTTGGGCCACTATTATTGAGCACCAAAACAATTTCTTTTCTGCTAGGCTCAACTTATCCCCAAAAAAGATCCCAAATGATCCATCTGAATTTCAGGCTGGTCGCGTGAAACTTGGGCTGGTCGGAGTCGAGAGAGAAAACTTTTAACTTTTTTCTTGTCAACGAGAGAGATAACACCTCGATTTTGATGCTTTCAAATCTCCCTCTGAAAAAGAGTTCCAAACAAGCACCACTTCGTCAGCACCGCAAGGCTGGTTGACGAAGGAATAAAAATTGTAAAACGGAGCCGCGTCTATCAACCTTGGCTAGAGCACAAACCTATACAGCCAGCCACTGCCATTACGTGAACTTTGCAGACTGCTAACTTCATGTAAAGGCAGCGGCTGGCAAGTTTGGGCTGGCGAATTTGTTGATTTAGTTGGCGAAGAACCTCGCTTGGCTTTTTCACAAAAATATCATCACACTTTGATCTATCTGGAAGTCCATCCACGCCAAAGATGGATTTCCAGACGGTTTCAGTTGGTCATCTAATAATTTTTTTTTTCTTATCAATAATCATGCGGCGAAACGTCTATCGCATATTTTGGAAGCAGGAAATAACAAGCAAAACAAATGAACTTTGTTTCCACACTTTCTGCACGCGATGTCATGATAACAGCTGGACAACATCCACCCATTTGAAACAATAACACGTGTACGAATAAAGACTATTCTGTCAAGGCGAAGACGATAATGAAAACCGATGGTGTACCAGTTTCAGTGACTTCTCTTTTGGTAACAGCTCGAACTATGATCAAGGTTTGAGCAACCAGAAGATAGAAGCAAGCCACAGGGCTTGCCAACAGGTGTTCCGCTGCAAGAAGACTCATAAAATGCCGCAAAAGAGAAGCGGACGCAGCACGTGAAGCACATTACCGTGCACGATGCCGCTGCCACTCTTGCTCCAAATCCAATTGAAGGAAGCAAAATAGATTATGAAAATGTTTCGTTTTTCCATTGTTAAATCTTTGCTGCATAGAGGCATAAGCGGCTGTCTGTTTCACAACAATTGGTTTCACGGAGGCTTGATTCACACGCATTCCACCATAAATCGTGACTTTTTGCTTTGCTTTCTGGGATGCATAATTTTCCGATAAGTGGCTTTTATCCACAATTTACTCTTTGTTCCCATGAAATCTTGAATTAGCCGCGGAATATTAGAAATTATCGGTTGTTTTAGCAGAGAGCAACAGACCCAAAATACAACACGCATTATGCAGTCAAAATTGCCATATGAATACGAGTTATTCTTGGCCCACATGGATGCAGAAACTGCAACTCTTTGCCGATGTGGTGCATCCTGTGCATCTTGTACCAGAAACAGTGTCAGGATCAGTTGCAGTCCCAGCACAGTTGGGAAGGATATCTCCCTTCCTCGAACCCAAGTTGCTTCAGCAGCTATTAGTTTTTATGAAAAAAGCTTTCGATTGTTTAGAAAAATTCAAGTTAATACATGTGGGTGCAGTTTATTGAGAGATATTTTACAATGGCTTGCAAAAGACTGTGTCCCGTCGAAGGTACCTCAGCTTGTGAAAAAGAGAAAACTTGAGAATTAAAGTGCATATGCGAGTACACACTCGAATCGGTGTCGGGACAGGAAAGTGCTTTGTTCCTTTCTGCGAGTTCGAACCAGGGCTTATTTTGTAAAATAAAAACGGCAGGCACCCAAAATTGTGAAAAGGGCAATAGGTATATCTTGAAAAAAGGGCAGCGGATTTTTTGAAAAGGGCACATTCCTATGTGGGGCCTATATACCGAGTTAAGAAAATTGTTTTGAATTTGTTCAATGTTCAGGACAGGTTGAAATTGGTCACAATGGAGAGATTATTGTGATAATTATTTGTTTAAAAACATTTAAAAAAAAGTGATTACTTTTTATCCGGTTGTTTTGAACCAGTGATTAAAGTGTCCGGAAAAAAGGGCCGGAACCGTCTGAACTGCCCGCACTGATCAAGGCGGTTCTTTGCAACCACTCAACCTGGCCAACTTTTGCCAATTGTTTCATGCTTCAAAGTTTTTGGCAGGGGCTTGGCAACTGACATTAAGGGAGATTGAAACTGAACATCCATTCGTCTAGCAATATTGAGGCAGTATAGAGCAATCCAGCCAAGCCAACCAAAGTCTATGAGGGAAAAAGGAGGAGAACTAAGCAAAAACTGGTTCCCGAATTCGTGATGCTTAATAAAACAATATCTGAATAGTTTAATTAAAATTCGGTTTAAAACAAAGTCACAGAAATTTCCAGAAGGTTGTCGTCGCAATAGGTTATCTTTGTTGTTGTCCTTACAACTGCATCAGCTGCGTTAGTGTTATCAGAGGAGTGGTTACCTCTTTTACCAATCAAAATTCAACATACTTTGTTGGACAAAGTTTTGAAAGTGGGGCTGTTGAGTTTTAAGAACATGAGGTGTGACAGTTTTCGTGAGCAAGCATCCACATAAAGGCGTAACAACAAGATTCATCTCGCTCGATTGTTGCAAGACCTTCAAATCAGGAGCGTTTCTTTTTCCACATCCATCCCTAAATTTTAGCGAAAACCTCTGACTGCAATTCTTCATCAATTCGATCACAAAGTTCACTAATTTGTCATCAAGCCACAGTTGATGGCTTCAGGACTTTCAAAGCTCGAAATTTAAACTGTGTAAATTATTGTCCTTGTCAACATCAGCCATCACTGGTCCTGGATCCTGGTCCTGTTGACATTCAATACGCATCATGGTTTTTTTTTGGGTTTTCCTGTCTGGTGCCAGATGAAACGCACAGGAATCGGTATTCTCAAATTATGCTGTTTTAAATTTGGCTTTGTTGAAAATCGGACCTCGGTCATCACGAATTGTTTGAAATAGGACAAGAGTATTAAGGTTCGATAGCAAGTGCTCCGCCCCCTTTTCCCCCTTGGGGGGTCTACTCTTTCTGATGACGTCACTAATCCCTTTTGATTGACACTTGCTATACGGATGCATCCTCATCATCGTGTATGGGTTAATGCTGCAGCCGTATAGCAAGTGTCAATCAAAAGGGATTAGTGGTGTCCTCGAGGAGTCATTGTACAGCGGTGAATCACAGGTGTTCCAT
>JASGXE010019921.1:0-20470 GCA_030068105.1 Sinentomon sp. SZTP_YWyxl
TTTCAGCATTTAAGTACTTGTGTTGCAAGGGTGTAGTATAAGTTCATACTCGTAGCGGGAGCAAAACATTTTGAGTGTCATGCCACATGTTTAGAACACACGTCACCGAAAGAAGACACTCAGCACGTCTCTTCACCGAAACCAGCCATGCCGTCGTGTCCGCAGGCAAAGTACTTCAGCCATTTACGACTAACAAACATTGCGAATGGATAAAATGGCATTGCATTTGCTGGTGATCTGTCCGCTTAGCTGCCAACTGCCTTTGCTTGAGGATCGCATGCTGTACCCAAAATTCAAAAACGCTCACAATGATTCAACATTCCTCGTACCAAAAGGCTTTTTTGTATTCTATTATGAAGTTAGGCGGACGATAGAAAATGGGTGCGGCACGACCAGTTTGAAGAATTTTCATGTTTGCTTTTGATATGAATTTGATTCGTGTCTGTTCCATTCACAAACAGACAGCCGATTCAACAAACGCTTGCAATATAAACTATTACCTTGGTAGCACCTTTCTCGTAAACACACCCTTATGCCACCAGTTGGTCAATGGCTCTTCGTCAGGCGGTACCATTGGAATGAAAACTACGAATCAACTGAGAACTTCAGGAATATCAGGGTGGGTGCGTTGATATCACAAAATACCGAAATTTTTCATCCAAAAGGTAACACTAGCCTGTCGTTCTGCTATTTCATCTTGTTTATCAGTGTGTCTGGGATTTCTAACATTGTCTGTGGTCTTACAGTCAGCAGTACGATTTTATGCAGCTTAAAAGGTCAGCAAAACTTGCAGGTCACCAGCCACACCAATGCTGAGAGAAGAGGCCAACATGATATGATTTCAAAAAAATGAAGGTTATTTGTGCTGGAACTTGATGCACAGGCGGTGGACAATAAGTTCTTCTTTCGTCCTGCCAAGCCTTCCCAAATTACATATTTGGACTCTTTTGTGTGTACACAAAAGAGGTTTCCCAAAAGTCACTTGACAACCCCAGAAAAGTGCATTGCAGTTTTGAAGCAACTCTGGAAGCCTGGAGTGAAGTTTGTTCCAATTAAAATGGATAACTGTAAATTGGATGCTGTTCCAAAGGCAAAATAACTCGGCTCCAACGTGCGCTTATTCAATTTGTGGTCAGACTATCGTCAAAGTCTCACAATTTAAATATTTGGGTTTTCTAATCTCTCTTGGGATGGCCCACATCAATTATGTGTTGTCCAAAGCAAAAAAAGTCCTGGGCATGCTAATGCGAAACATCAGGCCTGCTCAGACATCCGCTAAACTTAAAGCATATTCCAGCCTTGTATTACCAATTTTGGAATACGCTTGTGAGGTTTGGGACCCTTTTCTCTCCTCTCATATATGCATGCTTGAGAGACTCCAACGAAGTGCCGTAAGATTCATTTGTGCTGATTACAGACGGACTTCATCAGTGTCTGAAATGATTTCGCGCCTGGGTCTTGAGACTCTTTCTCAAAGACGTTCAAACAGACGCCTAAAGTTTCTCCAGTCAATAATCAAAGGTAAAATTTGTACCTCACTTCCGTCTACCTTCTCACTGAGGCTTATTCGTCGCCGCACTGACAATGGCCACTTTATTGAATACCCAATCTTGAAATTTAATAAGCACTTCAACAGTTTTTTCCCCCGTACAGTCCGCGAGTGGAATGCTCTTCCTTCCTCGGCCTCACTTTTTGCACGCTTGTCATAGTTTCTCCCATAGGGGGCATGCTATCCCTTTTCATTTGGTTGCAGCCCAGACCTCTTACTCGAAGAATTTCTTTTCTTTTTATTGAATCTGACTTTATTTCATTTTAATTGTTTGACGTTCGACTTCATTGTTGAGATTTGAATAATAATAATAATAATAATAATAATAATAATAATAATAATAATAATAATAATAATAATAATAAATAATAATAATAATAATAATAATAATAATAATAATAATAATAATAATAATAACACCTGCAGCAGGCTGCCATGCCCAATCTGAACCTGAAATCTCTAAAAGTAGCCCCACAAGAGAAGATTGAAAACTAGCGAATATCAGGGATTGTCAAGTGACATTTGGGAAACCCTGAAAACTCTTTTTTAAAGCGCATGGCCTAAAGAGACCCTTCAATTTCTGTAAATTGATGGGGAAAAAACTTGCCACGTTCGCATTCAGAGCAATTCTAGAGAAACCTAGGGTTCTTCCCCAAAGAACTGTGTAGTTTTGGTCTGAGAACTTGCATTCGTATTCGCCGCCCGGAGTGATCAGGAGTGACTGTCCTTTAGCCAAAGACTCGACGCAGTTTTGCACTGTCCCAAACTCGATATTGCCCATCTCACTGATCCACGGCAAACCTGGAAATCAGGAAATAAAATACAAATTGATCTATTTGCTTCCATTTCTATTCCTGGATGTAGAAACAACAGCGTGTCTAAGCAACATTTTTGGCAGAAGAATGTGAAATCGATACTTCATGGATTTGGTCGTGGGCGTTTCGTCGTATCGTAAAATCGGGACATTCCATGATCAGGAAAGCAATTTCGGCTTTTTCGCTACGTGGAAATAATTCACATGGACATCGAAGATATCACTCCGTAAATGATGATGCAGTTTGATTTGGGATTTCAAACTTGTAACAGTATTGTATCTGGATGCTTCCGCAGCCTTTTGTCACAATCCATGAATGAGGACGAACATATTTGCGGTTTCATTTTCACGTGTTGATAACTGGATTTCTACTCCTTATCAGAAGTCTTCGAACACAGGAGTTCTTTTATTAACTCAGGCGCCATTTAGAAGCAATTGCAGCATGCCCCGCAAAACATCATGACACTCGTGTGAGGCGTGACGTTGCACCAAGGCCTGTTGAAATTAGATGGCCCCTGTGTAAACCAGTACTTTTAAACATCGCCTATGTTCGAGGACTTTTGATGAGCTCCGCATTTTAGAGAGGATTAGCTAACAAGGATGCTAATTCACTAACCTGGGATCTTTTCGAAAATTCTGTGAACGACAGCTCTTAGGTTGATAGTGTGTGTCTGGTATAATTCGGAAATTAGGTAGAAAATGTCGTTACCGTAATGACCGTGATACAGGGCGTAAATTGCTGGACCTTTGTGTAGATTTTCGGTGCCTTTGATTTTGTAGTCTGTAAAGTGTAAAATGAGGGCGAAAATTAAAATTGGGCGAATCAATTTTCGTTTCTTCTTTTTTGTTAAAAGAAGCAGGAGGTATTTTTCGGCGATGTCAGCATGAACAACATAAATCTGATTAATTTTCGGGATGAATATGAACGCCTTCGAGAATACCACGAATCCTTCAGAACTCGCTCCGTATAGACCGGTATCATCCGAATTTTTGAAGATGTCGTTACAAGAACCCACCAAGCCATCAGCACTCCCTCAACCAACTCGTAGCCAGAAAGCCTTGACCACCATAATGGTTCAGAGCGACCGCAGGTGTCATAACCGTCCACACATGCGATGGTGATCGACACAAAGAACCCCAAAAACTCTCTTAAGTGATACCCAACCAAAAGATGCGTTACCGCAATGCAGCTGTACAATGATCCTTGACACGCGTTTTCGAATAAGGACATCAACCAGGGAACTGTAAGTTTTGTTCACATCATTTGAAACGGTGGCCATCCTTAAATTTCTCGTGATTTCTGAAATCACCGCAATTTCTCTGGATCCTCTAATGGGTGAATTTGAAGCACTATGTCTGAGCTGGGTGTCTGCTGGAATGTTGTTGTTGGAAGCTGAGATGGCTGCATTGGTTTTCCCGATAACGTAATCACTGTTCGGGTGGCTCCGGAAGATTCATACAAAGGTCGTTTGGTTTGTATTTTCGAGTGCGGGATAGGATTCAGTTTTCTTGCTTTCTCTGTCACAAATAAGAAAGCTGAGATAAAATACCGTTTTTGCAATTGATCGCTAATAGTTTTATCGCTAATAAGTTACGGACGGCTTTGAACACGCCGTGGCAGATGATTCGTCTGCTCATGACTTCAGAAGCGCCGCAGCAGACTTCGGATTTGCGTCCACTGCGGAATTTGCACACAAATCGTCTTTTAGACCAGGTGGTAAAGGAGCTCCAGCAGTTGCCTTTTTGACATGAAGCAGTTGGGTAGATAATGTTCTCTGGTTCTCTGGTTCTGAGTAAATGAAATGCCAACAAGTTGATTGAGTAAGAATCAAAAAGCCATAATTTCACACATTGAAGATTATAGAGAATTCAGCGAAATACCATATCAGCACAAGGGAACACAGCAATAAAAAAGGGAGTTTTTTTCACATGGCAGTGCTAAGGGTAGATGTCAAGATGGGTCATCTTTCTTTTCCTTCTCGACCGGCTTCTCACGCGGTCATCACGAAAATTGCCACAATTCTCAGCCGCCAAAGAGAGAATGATGATATTTTGACACTCACGAATAAATCATTGCTAAGAGGAACCGTTTGTGTCTGCTGCCTAAATATGACTACAGAAGAAGATAGGATATTGATAAGTGACGTTGGTGGTCTTCCATGCATGGCCGATCATCTCTCAATCTCTCAACTTCTGAGACTTACCATGAAGGAAGCGTCCCTGCCAAACGAAATATTTTGTAAATTTATCTTTTATCGGTCTCCAGAATTCTTTCTCAAACGGTGTCCCTTTCACTTTTCCAAGATCCCTCTTCCTGGAAATGTATGTGGGAATTTCAGAGAAATATCGGTAAATACTTAAGCATTTGTGATAATGGTTAGGACATGCAAAAAGGAAGGACCGCAGGCCCATGCAAGTGAGGCCTTCCACAACAACAGTCCAGGGGACAGTCCATAACAATAGTCCAGGAGACAGACGTTCAGAACCCAGGAGCATACATCTGGCAGAGAGATGAAGGTCTCTGAGTGCATGACCTAAAACCTTCCGCAGATGGGTGTTCCAACACTTTAAAGGGCCCATCAGCTAACTACCAATTTTCCAATATGTAAACATTTGGACAGAATGTCGAATGATCATTTCCTTCTTTCTTTTTTCTCAGAAGAAATATTTAAATACTGTTAACTTAATCCGAAATGGCGAAATTGTTGACGTGTGGCACTTGCTTTGATGGTTTTTCTAATGGGACTGCTGACCGATTGATGTGCACCTTTTTGCTACTGCACTTTGGCACAATAACGGAGTTTGGAATTCGATTTTGCTGTCGGATGACAAGTCGATGCTCGTTGATTAATAAATTTCCATAAAATTTTGTTTTCATTTTTGCCCATGCTGTTATCAAACAGGTGAACAACTTTTCGCCTCTTCTCTTTGTAAAATCGGTAAACTAGAAGTTGAAAAATCCTTTTATGTCCCTTCATGATTAATTTCGTTTCCTTTCAATGGGTTTTCCAGATTTTTAGTTTCTAGGATATCTAGAATTTTCGGAAATACACGCCATGAAGGGAATAAATTCCCTTCCATATGCATAGATTTCATGATTTTTTCTCAGTACGAGCGCATTCAAGTTTTTGTTATCTGACAATGCTGAGAGAGTAAAACGATTAGGCTTCATGGTGCCTCAAATGTTTCTTGTCATGGAACGGTACATTACCTCATTAATCCGTACAAAATCGCAATGGCGGCCAGTGCACCGAATTGAAACAGATAGAGACCGATTGGTAATAGGAATATGAATCCAAACCAGAAGAGATACCAAATGCACGTGAAGACATTCTGGTAAAGTGAATTCAAAATGTGCGGATCACTGTAAAGAAATTCACTGTGATTGAATCCGGCCACAAATGAATCCGATGGCGAACAATCGCCGTTGGTGACAATTCCTGGTTCTTCAGTAAACATTTTGATGACGGGTATTGAATGGAGGAGAGTTCGTATGCAGCTAAGTTAGGCTCTGAATTCTGAACGCTGGATGAAGCTCCAAATAACGATAAAACTGCAATTTGAAGTTGAACTCATGTGCCACAAATGATTCGCGAATTTCAGTGCTGATATGCTTTCCCGTGCCAGTTTTCAAAGCCCAAACAACATTAATAATAATAATGTTCTTCGACAGTTGTACAAACAGCTGTCGCACTTGAAAAATATCGGTTCCCCGCTGTTGCGTGGGCGTTAGCGTCAGTTTCAGTTTTTTCATCACCATTGGTGATTTGAAAACGAGGTTCAAGGTCTTGCAAGGACGCGAGAATGATTGTTGCTCACTGGTTTTATATTTAGAATAAATGCATTAGCTCTGTGCCTAATGACGCCAATGGTATTGTCCTCGAACCATAACGACATGGCAGCGGTCATATATTAATTTACTTGATTGTTTGTCGCCGTCCTCGTTTCAAACACACTGAGATTATCATGTGATAATCACACATATTACACTCTAAACATGAAGTTCAGTTTGGAACACTATGTTTTAACATGGGCTTAGATATGAAGTGTTCTTTTAAGAACATGATACGGAACACTTAGTGTGTTCTTGGAACACACTGAGTGTTCCAAATCCGTTACATTCCTGTCACAGATTTGAAAGACATGAGCGATTTGGAACACCTTAAGTGTTCCATTGGAACACCTTAAGTGTTCCAATAACAGACCAAGTGTTCCTAAAAGAACACTTCCTATCTAAGCCCAAGTTAAAATATGGTGTTCCAAACTGAACTTCGTGTTTAGAGTGTAATGTTTCTAGGCAGTGGTCGGCATTGTAAATAGATCAGCAGACGATTCAACCACGCGACAAGAGGTTAAAAACAATGTCACAAAAATAAAACTCAACAAGTTGAGCGGACGATGGCATGGTTACACGTCGAAAGATCTCCTCTGTGAGTTTTATTTTTGTGAATTTGTTTTTAACCTCTTGTCGTGGTCGTACGTATATCGCATGCTGATCCATTGTGATAATAATATGATGTGATGTGACCGGCACATGACACCTAACATTTCGAAGAGTACAAGAAACTTTAACAGAACAAGAAATTTTTTTGGCAGAGACACATGGATGAATAAAATCCGTCGGCCGATCTTCTTTACAGAGGCAGATGCTAACTTGTCACTTGAACGCGCAAATTTGGCAAAAATTCGTTTGAAATGCAGAATGACCGTTGTTTGAGCTTCCAAAATGGTTGTATTCGCGGGATTGTGTGACTTGCAAAGAACTGCGTCTCATACATACATCATTTTGGAGCACAATGAAAAAATTATTTTTATTACAATGAAAAAATTATTTTTATACAGGGTGTCCAAAAAATTATCTTTATACAGGGTGTCCAAAAAGTCACGCACCAATGGGCTGTGGGTTAATATTTCAATGAAACTGTTCAAAGAGCGAACCGTCTCGTTCTTGACATTCGTAAAGTCGCTATTCATGCTCAGTAAATAACATGACTATCTCGACTCTCTTTTCCGAAAAACGCGGGCATTTCAAGCAAGACCAGGTGAAGCGGCAAAACACGAACAAGAAGCACGCTTGCCAAAAAAAGTGGACTGACCCTTGTACACGAAACGCGCTATTCACCCGCCAAAACGAAGGAAAATGGAGAGGAGGAACGACAGCAAGCCTCGCAGAATTAGGACGACTCCGCGATTATCAGAAAGGAGATCAACACAACTATAACAATTATTAGGCTACGTTTCGCCTCAAACCGCTGTCCATTTGTGCGTGACTTCTTGGACACTCTGTAGGTATATTTTTTTTTCATTTAATTACAACACGTTCCACAACTACGTTAGGAGACGTTTCTGAAGTACTGATCAAATAGTCATGGACAAAAGAAGAAAATAACCATCAGCAGTGTCATAACAAATACACAAGACGGCATGAAAAATGTCGACATAAATTTCAATATCCGAATAACAAGTTAATGCGACAGACTGTTAGCATAATAACCCGAGTAATTTTGAAGAAGCCAGAATCTCGCGTAAGGGCATTTCATTTGCCTGTGGTTCTGTGGAAGAATGATTTTAAATTGGACCGAAAACAAATTGCTTGTGCTGAAAGTGCAATCCGATATCGATTCAGCGCTGCGGGCTTCTTTGGAAAAAACTCAGAAGGAACTTGGATTTTTGCAGTACAGAATAGAATTTTGGAAACAGTCAAGTCGTTTTTCCCTGCTGCCCATTGGAAATGGAAAGAGATTTAGCTCATCTTGAATCTGAGGAAGAATTGAAGCCGTTGAAGTCTCCAAAGCACTTCTGAATGTGCAACAAAAAATTTGTCCCAAATCGAACTGGCCTACTCAAGGCGAAACTAACGCACTGTCTGTTTTTGGCTTAGCTTCCTTCGTAGTAGCTCAACGATTATTGCATAGATATAAAACATTTTTGGCTTGCTTTCCGAATAGCTGACATGCTCTTTCAAATATTCCTGACGCATGACACAATGTAGACGTTTTTCTGGGTATGCAATGACACCATTTTATTGTGGAAAGAAAAGCTACTCCTTTGTGAAGAGGCAGAGCCTTTCCATTTGTTTACCGATTTCTGCTTGACAAGGGCCATTCTGTCCAATTTTGGTGCGAAAAAATGATGCGTAACTTTTCAATAAACACTGTACGAGATGTGATATCGAAGGATTTTTTAAAAACAAGAAAAAGGTTATGAGCACTATTTTTTCTATTCAGAGCGAATCTATTTCATTTACAATTAATAATGCCAACGAATTGCATAAAAAAGACCACTCCGGTAAGCTCTTCAACGTAGGTTGTTGTCATTCATAAAGTACTTGGTGCGGGCGAACAAAGATTTCTTAAGCGCTCGGCTTCACTTGAAATTGTTCGTCGTACGTTTTCAACATTTGCTGAGCAATCTTTCTTTGGAACACGGACCAATTTAAATGCCTCTTTCCATGAATCAAACTACGAAGGGGGCGCCAAAAGTAATGCAAGTTGCTCCTTGAGTTGCTTTGGGCACAACTTTGATCAAGTACACTTGAAAAAACCAATAGAAGCATTCTTCCCTGACATGGATGCAAATTTCCACCTTTCTCATGCAACTGCCAGAAGCCCCACATTGTTCCAAAGTAGGCGCTTTTTTGCCTCTGAATCGGATGATTTTGACAAGGGTCGGCTGTTGGAAAAATTGCAGTCATGCCATTGCCAGCTTGATATTTAGAAAAAGAAAAGAGCTGCACAAGCTAAGCTGAGATGTGCTTGTAAATGTCTAAATTTTTCTGGGTTTTATGTGATGTTGAATTTTCATTGAGCTCATTTTTTATGGAATCTGAGTGCCGTCTGAGCTATTCTGGTGTGGATTTTAGGAAATCGCTTTAGTGCAAGGATGTTTAAAATTACACCAGTAGATGAAAGGATGTTTTTGGCTAAATCGACTGCGGTTGGTCCGATGGCATCTGCAACTGCTTTTGTACACCATCAATATTTCGCTCGTTCATAACCCTATTTTTTTGCTCGAGAGCAAGGGTCATGTTTGAAACAGCCTGTACCACAGGAAAATTGTTTAATCCTTCAGGCAACAGTGGGAAATGAGGACGACTGACCACCATGTGCTGCTTCTAAAGCGACAGGACTTTGGTTTCACATTCAAGACAGGGATATATCAGTGAATTGTTCAGACTAGTTATGTCTCCTTTAAAAAATCCATGCCTTTTCTTCAGAGCATCGAAGACATCAAATTCAAGTGCTAGTACAGCGAGAATAAGAAGACTGATACAGGGCTTCTTTCGCTCAAACGTCTATTAAAGATCAATAAACAAGTGTACAAAAAATTACCGAAATCACACTAAGGGTTCCAGCACAGTGAGCCAACTTGCATTACTTTTGGCGGACCCTTCGTATTCTGGAAAACGGAATCAAACAGAACAACACAGAATGATATCTGTTCAGAAGCAAAAGTCTTAGTTAAAAGTTCGAAATGCCATCACTATCGGAAGAATTTTTTCGACGAAAGAGATGAAATACTTTTAAATTGTATTGTACACTTAAAATGAAAGGAATTGTTGGCCAATAAACTTTACATGTGGTGATGGGATTGTAAAGGCTTTAAATATCCTGCAAAAGCTGATGAAATATGAACCCGTGATCTCATAAACATACCTGAAGAAAAGTGAGATGTAAAAGCCATTACAGCAGAGGTTTCTGTCCACATAAGGAGGACCAGACATGGACTAATCAGACTCATATTACAAAGGTGCGTTAACTTAGATTTCCAAAAGATGAAGCGTGAAATGATGCAATTGCTCTTGAAATGAAGTTGGAGAATAGCCTTTTCATTTCAGCTGACATTTCCACCTTCACTTGTCGAAATTTCTCAAAAATAACTTCAGCTACCCTGGGATTGTCTAATTTGCTACGAGTATGCAGCCTGCGTTTATTGCGAAAGAGATCTCAATTTGCGGTTAATCCTGTCACAATTTCCCGTACATCGAGGGAAGTAAACTAAAAGCATGCATCAAAATGTTCCGAAGTGACAAGAGCAAGGAGAATTGGAACCACAGTAGCAACGAGTCATATCTGGCAAAGCTCGAGCAAAGCAAAACTTCTAACTGGTTCCATGGCAACAGCATTCTAATTGAATCTCAGCATGGGGTACACCGCGAAATCAGTACTCACTATCATGGGTAGAAAAAACTCAGATCTTCTGAGGATGTCTTGTGCGACATATTGATCACAACTTCTCAGCTTCCAAAGGCAACGCCACAGGTACTGGACCTTTGTCGGTTATTGGCTTCCATGGAAGCCACTAAGGATCTTGCACCATTGGAATTCTTCCAGCCATACAAATTCAGCAAATAGATTAAACTCTAAAATTTTGGTTTCGGTCAACAGTATAAAGGCTGAAGTTTCTAAATAGGAGTTTGGAAATTCTAAAATTGAACAATTATGCTAAAAAAGACACGCAAACTGAAAATTTAAAAACTTTCCTGAATTAAATCCACAGTCATAGGGTTAAAAACTGGTTTCTGTATTCTGAACAGGGAGAATCTCTACCCGTCAACAATGTTTTGGATGACAGATTGTATCCTTATATCAGTTTACTTTGGTGAAGTAACAAGCACTGGACTGTGTTTCACAATTACGAAGGCCGTTAGAAAAGCTTTTGACATCACCGTGTAGTTCAAATCATATATTGACGATGTCAAGATTTCGTTTACAAAATACTCTCTGGCTCTTGTCTTACAAATTTACAGGTGTCCAACCCAACTGTCCACGGGCAGATTGGTACTCAAATTAAGGTGAGTTCCATATCTCTGAAAATATGCTTTGCAAAGTCCTGAATGCGTAAACATAGTTTTTCTGCCAAGTTGTTATCAGTTCTGGCATAAAACCAAATATTGCTGGTACCAAATCAGGACTATGGGCTTCAGGGGGCAGTAATTATTAGTAGATGTGGTGCCTATCATCCAAAAACCATATATTGTTGTGCAGCCTGGTCATTTGTCGCGCAAAAGGGAATGTTCAAGATTTCAAGACTTAGCCAAAAGCAGTATTTTCAGAGCTCAGTAACGCACCCTCATCTAATTACCACTTTGCCATGAAAAATTGGTGGAGTTGTCTGCAAGTTCGTGCTGAATGAGCTGCAGAAATACTAACACGTAGGCCTATTTGAAAAAAAAAACAGGTAGGCCTATTTGAATCCCTGAACTAAACAAAATCTTGATAGTGGTAAGATTTTCTGAACTACAGGGTGATGTCAAAAACTTTTCTACGCCCCTCGTACTGATTTTTCTCCATCCATATTAGGGTTAGCTAATTAAGCTACTGATCTACAGATCCTGCCCCGCGTTTTATATATCTGTTGATTGACAAAACCCGTAATTTTTTGATAGTTCCAGCTGTTTATCACCATCTCAATTTGACATGACACATCAAAAATTTACATATACGCGCTTCAAAGAAGTAAGGGTCATATGTATGTATGTATGTATTTTATTTTCATTTGCTATAGAAATGCAGATATCAGTTTCAGCATAATGTAACAAGACAGCACATGAACAACATAAAACCACATTTTGAGGGCAACATTTGAAAAAATAACGTGGAGAACAAAATACAGAACTGAAAAACCGATTGATACAGGCTATGAAATCAAGAAAGAAGAAAAAATGCAAAAGGAATTGACCCATACCTTAATTGTCCAAACGACTTGCGATGATGAAACAAAAAGATCAATTTAAAATGAGATTTATTTATGATCTATGATCTATGATTTATGATCAAATCTACAATGATTAAATCATTGTACGAGGGCTGTCCAAGAATTAGGTGCACTTTTTCTTCTACAAAAAATCAAAAAGAATTTTTGGACAAGATGTCCCAAGTCTCTTATTAATGCACCCTTCGCGCATTCTGCGACACTTCTGTTATCGTTGTATGTGATGTGGTATGTTGTCAGCATTCCATTTTTCAGGGCCCCATTTGGTATACTGGAATAGTGACATTTTAGCACATTTTATCCTCTCTATTTCCTTCCCGTCAAAAAAATCTTCCAGTCGTGGAAATCAGAAAAGTCACTGGAAGCAAAGTGAGCACCACTGGGATAGTGTGGAAGTACATTCTGGCCAAAAAGCATTGACACCACACCCTGAATTCGACGGAATCCATCATCCCAAGCAAAATCTCCAAATTTGGCTGCAATTTGAAAATCAGAACACATCGGCAAAATTTGCTTTACAAAAAGTGAAGTTTGAAGTTCTATTCAGGAAAATGTGTCTGTCTGTTGGCCAAAATATCCCAGAAGATCCGGCAAGATCATTCATGGTCATTTGGTGATCCTGATCTTTGAAATCTTGCAAAAATTGAACATGATCATTGCTGATGGTTGGCATTTGGCGTCGAGGTTGCTCTTGCTCGAACACAGTCTTCAATCTTTCGTTAAAAATGCCCCATTTGGTCGTGAATCGACATTTTGC
Source organism: Sinentomon sp. SZTP_YWyxl (assembly GCA_030068105.1). Classification (NCBI taxonomy): domain Eukaryota; kingdom Metazoa; phylum Arthropoda; class Protura; order Sinentomata; family Sinentomidae; genus Sinentomon; species Sinentomon sp. SZTP_YWyxl. Next base: position 12,835 of record JASGXE010019921.1, read on the forward strand.
TAGAGAATTGTCCTATTTAACAGTATGCAAGTGCCTGTAAACTTCCCATGCCTGTGACCCAAGTTTTGAGGAAGTTTGAAACAGTAAACTTTATTGTGATGGCCTGCACAAGTGCCTAATTTGGACCAGTGCACAAAGGTGACCTCTGCTTCATATGCTATCATCAGAGTTCGAGAGACCCGAGAAAATTCGCTCAAAGCGTGCTGAAAAGGTGAAGAATCGAGCTTTCTTTTCATACTGTGAACATCAAAATCCTTCAAGGTTTCGTTGCGGAGCAGACAAAAGTGCACCTACTTTCTGGACAGCCTTCGTAGATTTGGTCGTAAACTTTTCATGAAACCTCAACGTTTATAGTGGGTGTATACATATAAAGAGAGCAAGCCGTTCCAAATTTCCGAAAATGTCGGAGACACAGGGTTCCTTCTTGTGACTTTCACTTTCACGCTAAAAATACGAATAAAAGTGGGAAAGTGCAGCTTGATGACATTCTAGATCGCTTGGGCCAGGTAACCTCATGTATGCCTGAGAGAATATACTCATTGAATGAGAACCACATCTCAAATGACCAGTTTCAATGTTATCTTGATGTTGCGTTGCCTATACCCTAAACTGGGGAGCGCACATATCAATGTAGTTGTAAACAAGGCCAAAGCTTCCTCGAGAGTAATCCGACGCAATCTATGTCGCGCGCTAAAAATATTAAATTCGTGGCTTGCAAAAGGGCCTTTTACCCATTCTTATGCGGAGCCATTCTGAATACACGGGCCATAGGCGATTTTTTTCAGACTTTTGAAGCAAGGGGCAATATAATTCCCCATTTCACATAAGCCGCAAAACAGGTTACATGAAGTAATGCATTTAACAGCGTTTACTAGATGGGGAATAACATTTGCCCCGTGCTTCAAAAGTCAGACAAAAATCTCCTATGGCCCGCGTATTTTGAATGTCTGAGTATATTGGTGCTGTGCCTGGGATCCCTTTCTTGAAAGTCACATTGATGCTCTTGAAAAGGCACAGAGAAGTGTTGCACGTTTTGACAATATCGATTCCGGTTGCACAAATAGGTAACCTCCAGGCTCAGAGAGCTGGAGCATTCATCTCCGTTTTCAAAAAGGTCGTTCGAATACGCTTTGCACCCTGCGAAGTCCCGCGGATTCCCGCTCATTCCACCTCTGATGAAATACAAGCAAGCAAGTTCACCATTAGCAGCTCACATGCAAACACATTTTGCGCTCCCGCTCTTTTTTCCCCCAACAACCTTTCAGCTGTGGAATTCTCTTCCCAAGGACTCTCATTTAATAAGAAATTCTCCCGTTCCTCAGACTATAATTTCCTCAAATTCTCCCTTTTCTTGTTGTCAATTGACAATCTTTGACGCAGTGACCAATTTTCTATATGATGTCTTCATCCACTTGGTTGTCATTTCATTTAACTACTTAAAATGTACACATTTATGTGGCAATTGAAACTTTTGTCGCGGAGGCTTCCACGAGGATGTTCATCTACGCATCTTTCATCTTGCTTCCGTCAAATCTGTGTCGCAGTGCCGTCCATATCTTCCCTGGTATTTCTTGATTGTCTCTGATTAACTCTTCTAAGGCTTCAACTACCTGGGAGATAGAAGCGACACAACACAGAAAGCAGTGACACATCGTCATCTGTAAATATCTATAATTCTATCTCTATTTCTAATTTTTAACTGAGAATAAGTAATTTTGGACAGGAATTTTACTTTTGTCAACATGTTTACGATTTGACGAGCAACCGAATGAAATGACTTTTATTTGAAATTTCGGCTGTTGCGCCTTCGGACAATTTTCGCCCGCCCATTTTCGCCCTTTTATTTGCAATTTCATTTTCGCACAATAGTAAAGGAAGAAACTGGTGACTGGAGTGATATCGTTTTGATCTTGGCAGTTTAATTTTAATGGATTATTTTTTGAACTATGTCGGAAAAGCATTGCCAAAAATATCCTCTGTGCCGTGATATGACGTTGTAAGGCGGAATCGACCGAAAATTAAGCGCGATTTCGTTCGAAAGTTTTGTTTTGATGGCTCTCCTGGCATGTGTCTTTGTGTCTGATAAACAATAAGGTGTGAAAAATGTAACTCTCGAAGTTTCTGGTGAAATGTTCATTAAGTATTTGGAATATGATCCAATACCTCAATTTGTTACTCAACTTCGTTAGCCTTTCCCGATACGATAGCGATACGACGATGTGATAAAAAAACGGCGGATTTGTAACCAGTAATGAAGAGATCCAGAGACCAGTTGTTATCGATCCCACCGATCTGGCAATACGGAAGCAATGGTAGCATAGAGCAATCGAACAGGATCATTAATAGCCTAGAGCAATAGGTATCTTTCTTGAGCACGTGCTCTGAATGTTTCTACACTTGAGCGTGGTGTTGGTTTCCTTGCTGGCGAATGTCTAATTTCGTCTATCATAGGTCTACTTGAGAGAATGATAGCAATATCTCTGCTATCAAGATAGAATGGCATGCAACTGAAGTCATAATATACATACTTCGAATCACCGGAAGTGAATACACGTATTTGTTCGCTTCAATTGTTGTCTATTCGCCAATAAATTACATTTTATCTGATGTTCCATGAACAAATTCATTAAGCTTTAATTTTTTTATAATTCCAATTGCAGTAGATTCAACTGACTGGTCAGGCAGTTTGTAAGTGGTTTCAATGATTTTAACAAAGCAGAAGATCGTTTAAACACATCATTATTATCTAATGTACTCGTAAGATTTAGTCGTCATATTTCACATTTCTCATATCTGTGAGCTATAGATGTTGTTGTTTTATGTTTACGTTGTAAGCTGTTAAGAGCCTGGTGTACGTTATGCTGCAGTAATTGTTAATTTAACTCAATGCTCAAGTTGTTGAATGCCTAACCTGTTTGCCATTCTGCCGTTTTCTGATTTACGCTGATGAATTGTTGAGCTGTAAAAATTACCAGGCAATAACTTTGCTCAAGTTGTTGTACTGCTAAACTCTAAGGATATTAACAGCTAGCGAGGAATGCAACAGCATTTTCTAGCTCAGCAATAGAGAGATAAAATTTCGCACTATGGGCCAAAGAATAGCAACCAACCTCCTCCTTTAGTTCTTCAGGGTCCATTTCAGGATCCGGGTAGATTGGATTCCCGAAGTGCGTAATCAACTTTACAGGAAAATAGCAACCGAATATCGGTCCGAATTTAAGATATGGAATCACATCATCAAGATATTTGAGGACGCTTGTAAATGGCGTTGTGGCATAGATCTGACGTATGTTCTCCGTGAAAAACGGCACAATTGGCTGTCGGATGGGAATGGAAATACAAATCGCAATGTTAAATGTTAAAAACCATTCTCGATGCGTACCAAGGTCTCGATTACAACCTGGCAAAAATGCACCATTTTCCTTAAACCCTTTCGTGGTCTTGTTTTTTTTCAGGGTTTGGGTCGCTTCCCCTTTTGCCCCAAATTTAAATTTTAATTTCTTAATTTGGCTTTGTGAAGTTCCAGCCCAAGAAACGGCTCGCCAGGACCCTTTTCGGAAAACCCTCCAAAAATTAAAACAGACCATAATTGTCCTTGGCCTGGGGCCCAAAAACCTGGAAAATAAATTGGGAATTTCTGGTCTACCTTCAACAATTAATGCGAAAAGGGGCGAACTTTGAAAGCCTCATCGGATTGATTTGCCCTTTACCTTGCAAAAAATTACTAATCTTCCGCATTAATAATTTTAAGCTCTGTTACCCAAACAGAGCGCAAACATCATAAGGTTTTTATTACAATTAACCTGGTGATTATAAACCGAGGAACCGAGTGATTGAAAAGAGGAAAGTCTCGAGAATTCATGCAATCCTATTCAAATTGTGTAGGCCAGACTCGATAGTGGGAACACCAATTTTGCCTGGTTGCGGCAGGCTTTTTGTTACTTTTTCGCAACTAACTGTCTGATTTACGAATTTTTTTTTTTTGATTTTGATTTTTTTTTATCTTGTTTTTTTTTTCATTTTGTATTATTGATTTTGTGAATTAATTTTGCGCATTCATTTTGTACCCATCTGGTCTATTTGTGTCGATTTTCGCGGAACTCCTTTGTACTTTCGATGCAGTCATTTTTCTCGCATATACCATTGTACACGCTACATTTTTTAATTCATTATTCCCGTATCTGCTCTGTACTGTAATTTCTAAATCGATTTTTCGAAGATCCTTTACTTTTTATATGACTTTTCGCGGATCTATGTATTTTGTACTTTACTTTTTACATTTCCCTCTCGCGGATCCATTCTATGCCGTACTATTGCTTTGATTTTCGCAAAACTATCCCGGATTGTAATTACTCCTACATTGATTTCTCGCGGATCTAAGCTGTACTGCACTTTTGCATTGAAAGCGATGTGAAGGGAATTTTTCAGGAAGTCGTGCACTGCTTTGTTCATTGTACTGCTGTGAAAATCTGACCAGAAAAATTGGCCAGACGATATTGTTCTCCTCGTGCGAAAGTAGTATGATTTTGAAATATGCAACCGTTGAGACAAATAAGTAAATAGCGTTTCAGTAGTAAAAGCGCTGTAAACAAGATTAAAAGGTTCGCTTCCAGGGAAGCCATGGTTTTGTCTTTTGCTTTCTAGCTTTCTAGCTTGCCAACCTGATCAAATTTAAAAGTGTCATGTGTGGAAGATATGAGAGAAGTGATGAGGAGAGTGATTCATGTCAAATTTGGTGCAATGAAAACGGTAAGCATAAATATCTGTAGGGAGTTTTCAATCAAAAAGTATGTCATCCGAACTGCAGTTTCTGTTCTGTCTGCTCTTTGCACCCAATGCGACAGGGTTCTGAGAGAGAAGCAGTGCATGGAAATCCTAAATTCCTAGGTGATTGCTGATGCCATTGCCACATTTGGCTTCTCTTTTGCTACATTTTGAAGTATTACGTAATTATGAAAAGGATTTTATGATGCATGACAGGTGGCCAGGATTTAACGTGACACATGACATAGGGGTGGCATTGAACAAGGAATTCAATTCTCACGGCATTTCACAACTCAGTGATATGCACTGGCAATTTAATCTGAATAAGTTGTATGAAATGATGATCACAGGAAGAGATAAGAACAGCGCAGGTTGCATTTTTCGTCGCAAATGGCTTTCTTCTTTCAAATTAGGCAACGGGTGGGTACCTATTTCTTCATTAAAGTCAAGTGTGGCTTATAGCAAACAGGTTTTGCTTTGTTGTTATTCAGTTTGTTTTTTCTTTATGTTATTGGATCGCAGTTATTTATTCTGTTGGGTTAGGTAGGTAAGGTTAGGTTTGGATTCGTTAGGTTTTTTTTACCCAAATCATGTTGGGTTAGGTTTGGCTATAAGTTTTCCAATGCGACACCTAAGCAATCTAAACTGCTGTACCCGAAGCGTATTTTTTATTTCCAATCCACTTCCGCTAGCGCGTCTCTGATTGGTTGCTGGGAATTCCAGCCAATTTCAACATTCAATTTTCCAAACCTAACCTAACAGAACCTAACCTGACCTAACCTTACCCTATTGCGACCTAGGAAAGAGTTGCGAAGCGGTGGCAAACATGCGAAATGGCAAAAAGCTGTGGCAAGGCAAAAATGCCAAAATTGATGACGTCACAAATTCAGACGACGGGGTTGGCTCTCGCGATGCTGCTGTCCGCGGAAGTGAATTGGAAAAAAAAGTTATGCATACCCGAACCTATAACAAAATAAATAACAGCAACATAAATCCTCTTTTACGCCCTGTAGATCCATTTTGGAGATGAGGCTGACTTCAAAAGGGGACACAATGGCACGGCTACGAATAGAGTTATTTTCTGAAAATCGCGCAATTGTGCAATTTTGTCCCCTCCCGTATAAAAGACTCAGGCTAGAATGTTTACACCCTTCCACGATTGCTTCATCAGCATTGTTAGCAGCACTGACAGTTTCGGATTAGGCAGTTTTTTGTGTTTGGATAGGGGTACCTTTGGAATAAGAACAGGGTACCCTCTTGAGCATCTCTGGTTACAGTGATAAGTGACATACGTGAACAGCCGTATACCTCATTTCCACTCACACCCATTAGCGCTTTAGCACAGCTGTCAATTTAGCAGATGGGTGAACGCTTCCCAGAAATGGAAAAGGAATAGCGTCGTAATTAGAAATTAAAGTTTCATAACACCAATCTAGCCATCGAATTGGCGGCTGATTTTAAGCTGAGTGTGATTGCTAATGGAGAGTCTGGCTAGCGGTGAAGGTATACATTCAGCGGCAGAATTTCGGAAGCTTTGATTCAAGTCGAAAACCCAGTTGACGTTACCATGGAAACCGTTTCATTTGTTTTGCGACTGACGGATGATGTGAAAAGATGCCAGAGGCAGTTCTCCAAATTGTGACCTTTCGCCCCATAACTCAGAAACGACTTGACCGAATGAGTTGAAATTTTGCGTGAGAGACCGTCCATATAAGCCCTAACAGATAGTTAAATTTCAGCAAAAACTGACAACAAATACGGAACTTGAAATTTTGACCCTTCAGGTTTGGTAGCAGGATTGAAACAGGCGTCTGAGCAAAAAAATAAAAAATTCAATCGTATAGAATAAAAGTTTCACATTTTTGAACCGATCGCGGAGAAAAATTAATCAGCTCTTCGTTTCCGCAAATGATAGAAAAATTCCAAATTTGGGCTCAATCCGTTGAAAACTTTTTGAGTTATCGATTTGCAACGAAAATCGACGATTTAAAACAGGGCTTGTGTTTTCAGTTTCCGGGTAAAAATAACATTTTGTCTTAGCAAACGACGCATTCGCGTCTGCAAAAGACAAAACAACAACTGGAGTAAAGGTCACACACGTAGAAAGAAATTGAATCCGTATCAACACATAGGAGAATGAAGTCAAATACAGTGAAAACTCAGCATTCAAAGTTAACCTAGCATGAACATAATGCTATATTTTCTAGCTATACGGAGCCATTTTGAATACCCGGACCACAGGCAAGTTTTTCAGACTTTTGAGAGCACGGCGCAATGCAATTTCCCATTTCGCATGCGCCGCAAAACACATTACATGAAGGAATGCATTTAACAGCGTTTACTAGATGGGGAATAACATTGCCCCGTGCTTCAAAAGTCTGACAAAAATCTCCTATAGCCCGCGTATTTTGAATGTCTGAGTATAGCCAGATTCTCACTCTGATGTCACGTGATCGAAATTTAAAAATAAAATCAAAAACCAATGAAAATTTACCACATTAGCTTGAATTGCAACTTTGGCAAATCCAACTTTATTTTTCCAAATGACCTCGTATCTTTTCGTAGAGAACTTGCACTCGTATTCACCTCCAGGGGTCACGAGGATAGAATTACCCCTTTCTTCCATCGACTTCACACATTCCTCGACAGAAGCCACGTCAACTCCGAATAATTCAACAATGGATGACATCACTGAAACACAGCAACACGAAGCGATGACTAACGACCGTATTACCGATTGCAACTCATCCTCAAGTTCAACTCAATAGCCAATTCAACAGACGGATTCATCTTTCAATGCAACAATGGAAAAGGAATAAGCGCTGCGCGTAGAAAATAAATTTTCGCAACATAAATCCATCTATTGAACTGG